>CM060914.1:109210000-109485000 GCA_030737875.1 Allium sativum
AGCCCTTCAGGGTGGAAAAATTGGTCCCTTGAATGGTGGAGAAGTGGGCTATTTATAGGTGCAGTGTGCATGTTTTGGGTCGGTCTGAAACTTATTCATGAAAATGCCACTAGGTAAATTTTGAGGCCGACCAGGAACTGATTTTGTGGTCGACCAGGAACTAGTCTATTTTGTATGCATTCAACTGATTATTTATGACCCGTGTTTTTAATAGGGTTAACAGTACTATATATTACCAGTAAGATTTATTAATATGGTTTTTAGTGCCTTAAATAAATTTCTTTGGCATGGTGATCCATTCTCTAGAAAAATGATTCCAATATACTTTTACAAGTTATTTGATGATAAGAAATCTGAAGGGTAGGCATTAATTTAGATCTTTGGAATAAGGCAGAAATTTCTACATATTTTGATATGCTTTTTTCATCTGAAAATTGATTGTGGTTATATTGGGTTAATAAAAACTTAAATGGCAAGAAAAATTTCAGGACTATGCAAATCTCTCAAAATACAAGTTAGAGTTGGAGGAACATTTGAAACTAAGGGAAACACTTATGCCATTCATTCAATATAATTTTAAATCCATGAAAAATTTATCATTCTGGCATTCCCCATGGTCAAGGCCTAGTTTGATCTTGAGCAATGTGGTTGACTACATTTTGAGAAGACATCTCGTATTCCATATTCAACCAAATTTGATGATTACATACATGATGGAAATATTGTATGGCCATATACAATCTCAGCATTGCTATGGCAGTTATGGGTGAAAATTCAAAAAACTTTAAAGTTAATAGAGATAATAGCGTACATTGGACGGAGAAGAAACATTCTATAGATCATGTATATTCATTTCTGCAAGGTGAGAAGCAATCTTTCCATGGGCCTCAAGAATTTGGAATATGTGCAGTTCGGCTAAAAAGATCTTTTGTTGTGGAAGATAATGGCTAATGTAGTGAATAAAAAAGACAAATTACATAATATTTTCCTTATACCAGATATTAAATGCCTTTTTTGTAAGGAATATGTGGAGTGAAATATTTATATTTTTTTTTAATGCTCATATGTGTATCAAATATGGTATATGTTATTAACAAATGGTTATTTTCAAAGGCCTTCCAATGTCAGCAAGGATGGGTGGTTTAATATTAAGGCGACAAGATGGAAGAATGTAAGTCCAAAATGCTTTTGAAGATTTAGAATAAGTTTATTTATGTAGTACGGACAGTGAGGAACAATAGAGCATTTGGTCATGGAGTTCTAAATACCAATGAATTATATACTATAATTCATAAAAGTATTGTAAAGGCTATCAAATCTAGAAACAGTTGAGAGTTTCAACCTATTATAAGCTTATGCTTTAATTCTTACTTCAGGTTTGATTGGTCATAAGGTAAGTAGTGTATAACTTTTGTGAAAAGTCAAGTCGGGTTTGTTAAAGTGGATATAAGTAGCAGAGTTGATTTGTAATTTGGATTGTGGAATTTCTGTATTTTATACTCCTTGTAAAAAAATTAGTGTGTTAATAAAGTTCAATTGCCTTTCAAAAAAGTCCTTTTCAAAACTTTCTTATTTATATTTATAATGTATGTCAAGAAAAAAAATGGGTTTAAAATACTGAAGTTTCAAAAATAATATTATTTTAATTATAAAATAATATTATAATAACCATTTATTTGAAATATTTGAAATTAAAAATGTAATTTGCATATGTCATTATATAGTTAATAAACAATCTTAGAAGCAATTCAATTATTATCGAAGTTTGGTCAAAATAGAACTCGTTGCGCAGCGGAAGCTCGCGAACTTTGACCATTGTTTTCAAAGTGACATACTAGAAGATCCGACCGTCAGATTCTCAAGAAATAAAAAACATTAGATCCAAAATGGTAAAAGCTTTCAAATTATACCCCGAGCTTTAAAATCCAATGGTTATATTGCTAGATATTTTCAACTCAAGTTTAAATAAAAACAACGCCAATGCAACTAAATGACCGAAACGTCATCAAACTGAAATAGCCTATTTTTAAATAAATAAAAATAGGGAAAAATTACTGTAAATCATAATAAATGATTTGAAAGAACTATGAACCAAATATTCATGGTTTTTTTTAATATTTATTGTAGTCGATTGATTGTTTAGATTATGCTCGACCAGTTTATGAGCAAATATGCTTTTATATTTAGTACCGGGTTGGGTAGAAAATAATTATGCTCTAACAACTTGTGATTTATTTCATGATTTGACTATGAGGTGTTTAACGATGTTGTTGGGTTTATTTCAATTTAACGAATGGCTTTTGAAATGGGATTTTGATAAGAGGAAAGAAATGTTATTCCCGATTTTGGACAGTGAATGTTTTATAAAATATTTTATGAGCAAAATGGATTTCCACGACTAAACTCAATGATTTTAAAATGATTTGGAAATGGAAATTATCATAGATTTGATTTATTTGTAATTATTGGTGTTAATGATTTTTCCACTTCGGGATATAAACGATTTAGTATGTGGCTAAAGCATCGGGTAACCCATAACTAAAAGTATGGGTAGCAGAATGACCTTAATTGGTCATTTGTCGGTGTTGTCTGCTCCGGTTAGTGAGATGTACCTATATATATAGTGAAGGATGGTAGATGCCTTTTGCCTTGTTGATGGGAGAAACCTCCCAATATTTGGTTGCATACATTTTGTTATGCATTAGTTGTGATATTTTGGAATTAAATTTTCCAAGCGAGTCAGTTTGAGATCCCTAAGTGAAAGCTAATTTGATATGAAAACTAGATATGTATTTCAAATGATTTGAAATAAGAATTAGAGAATAAAGTCCAAAGAGATAACTTCTATAAAGTTAATTAGATTATGAATATCTAAGTTTTGGGGATAAAGCCGAAATGGGTAGTTTTAGGAATTGCATATTGTTTGTTGCATCGTAGGTTCTAAGAGTCTATTTGTGGTAGTTGTTTATGATGGGTATTCATGTGGAGGAAACCCTTTCCGTGTTATACGTTGTGGTCCCGTAAAATACCTTACTTTTAAAAAAGTATTAAGGTCACTATTTAGTTCTCACACCAGTCCCATAACTGACTTGTAGCTTATTTTTCCCTTGCAAACTCGGGTGCCCTTATTTCTACATGGGCATTCGAGCAGTTTTGTTTTGCAGATACTTAGAGCATGTTTCTGGATTAAAGCTAGAGTTGTTCCAAAGCATTACTTAGTCTTCCACTGTATAATGTTATATTGTATTAATATTGTGCATTGTATTTAAGTTTAACATATTCTAATATATATTCTTGTACTCTGATGTAACATTACAATGAAGTTAATGAAAAGTCTTTTGTTTCTGTTTATCATGTCGCATTCCCAATGTTAATGTCTCAAGGGTTTCTGCCATTTTGGTTCGGACTTGTGCAGTTTATAGTCGATCCAAAAGGTGGGAATTTTTAGGCTATTACAGTTGGTACAAGAGCTTTGATTAATTCAAAAGCTTTGGGGTAAAACTCATAAGAACAGAAGGAAAAGAATCATCAGAGCTAGGATTAGCTATATCCTAGAAGAGTGACTCATTAGGGATGAGGTTAATAATGCACTAGAATGAGTTAAGAGTATTATGTATACAAGAGAGCGTAATCGTGATATAGAGATAGAAATTATCGATGTTTTTGGATAGTGAATAAGTTTTAAAACCTGTTAAGTCAGAATATAAATTAGCTTAATTATTCGTTCCTTTTTAGGGATGAAAAGTTTCTAAGTAGAGGTGAATGTAACAACCCAAAAATATTGGAACCAATTTAAAATTTTGAAAATTCGAGTTTTCAAGAATTTAAAATAACTTTGCATGGTTCAAGATACATAAACTCATTCTAAATATGATATAAAAAGCATAACGATTATACTGGTTATTTAAATTAGTTTTGCCAACTTTTCAATTCAAACAATTTTGGGTCAAAACATTATTCACCAAAATAGTAAATTTTTAGGGTTTTGAGATAAGTATTTGAAAACAACTTATTAAATAGTTTAGATAAGGTTAGGGAACTTTTAAAATTTATTCAAAAAGTTAATTATATTAAAATTCGATATTTTAATATCATTCTAATAGCCCAGAAAATAAAAATTTTGCAAGCAACCTCGGAATTCGAAGAAACCATTTTTATTGAATTCATAGTAGCAAATAATGTAAGATTCCAAATTTCAAGTTAATTGGATTTAGTGGTGAGCGTGCGTAATATAAACTTAGGTTTGAAAAGTACTTAAATTGAATAATAACATTAACAATGGCCATTTTTCCAACGGTCTCTCACTTCGACGAGACTAGGACCATTAGAATCGTTTTAGAAAAATATTGGAATGTTTCAACTTTCATAATCATTGGGATTAGTATGTGGTTATGCGAGTATTAAATGCATAGATGAATTTCCAAAGATAAATGATTTTATTAATTAGTTTTGAGCCAATAAAGAATATTTAAAAATATATTAAAAATAAAATATAGTTGTCCAATGTTTTGAAAATGTTTTTAGAACATAAATTAATTTTCGTAAGCATTGATACGTCGTTATACAACATTTAGTTTTGTAATAAGTTTTGAAAGAATCAATAGTCAATTAGAGTTAGTTTTAATTAATAAAAATAATAAATACAATTTTTTTTACATATTATCGAAGAACCCTAAAATGGTTAACATGACCAGAAAATATATTCGATATTATATGCGTAGTTGTGTCAACAAGTTGCATGAAACGTTGTATGTATATAAGCTAATTATCTTATATTTCTTCATTGGCTAACACTATTCTTTTAGAACATAAGTTGTGTTTGTTTCGAGGTGTCACCTTTCCTAATCCACCATTGTGTGCTTTCTCCCCTTCTCCAGACGATCGACACCTCAGTGATCCGCGTATCCCTTTTCCCTAATAAAAAGGATCACACCCTCTCATTTTTCACTTCCTTTGTTCCGTTTTTCTTTTCCTTCCTCCTTCTCTCTCCCCCTTCCACCGCCGACATGGAAGCCCACCATCCGGCACCACCAGCCTCCCACCATTGCCTGCGTCAGCCAACCACCCTCCTCCTCCTCTCTATGGACCCCACTAACCGTCAAACACCTTAAAGCACCCTAAAAACCCATTAAAACCACTTCTTTTCACCTCCTACACCTCAAACCAGCCACACCCACACGTAAACAGCCCCACCCAGCACCATCTCCGCCTCTTCTAGCCCCCACCAATGTCATTGACCCCACCTCCTCAAATACGAACTCCATTTAGCCGAAATCCCCTTCCCGTTTGCTCAAAAAACCTTATATATGTCCTTTTATTCACCGGTCAAAATCGGGAACTCCATAGCGTTGAACCCCTGCCCGATTTTTCTCATAAAATATTCGGTAACACCAGAAGGCTGTCGAAATCATCCAGAGTCATTCAGACATCCTTCAATTGAAGTTAGGAGTAGTGGAAACTAAAAGTGAGAGCTTTTAAACGATAATAAGGGCTAGTTTATACTAGTCATTGTTTCTGAAATCGATTGAGTTACATATTGATGTTTGGTTGATATTATGGGTTGATGCTATAATTTACTGATGATTAGTATGAAAATTATTTGATCTACAAGTAGAATTTGTGTATTCACTTAAGTATATGACACTTATAAGTGATGGGGTAGACATTGTAAAGGGTTTGAACCTTACATGGTTATGAAATGGGAGATTAACTTGACAGTGGTTGTTGGATATGGGTATAAACCTCATTTTGGTATTGGTTGCTACGTTTGTTGATGATTATGTATTGCGGTTAATCTGTTGATTGAAAACAATCTGTTTTAATGAATATTTTAATAATAAAATGATGGGCAGAAAAAGTCAAAACTTGACATCCGATTTTGGATGTACTAAATTATAATTCATCACGAAAAATATTTTCTAAAGAAAGAAATTGATTTGAAATAAATTTCAAATAGTTGTTGCATGTCGAACTTTTTATTTTGAAATGAATAATAACTAGGAAAAGTGAAGTTTGGTTATTGTATTTGGGAAATGTTTTGAAAACAATTCCTTTTCAAAACTTTCTTGTTTATTTTTATAATGGATATCAAGTAAAATTAGGTTTAAAAATTGATATTTGAAAAATAATAATATTTTATTAAAAAATAATTTTATAATAGCCATTTATTGGAAATATTTGAAATTGAAGTTAAATTGTAAATATAATTTCTAGATGTTTTTATATATTTAATAACTATCTTAGAAGCAATTCGATTCAATTGTAATCGAAGGTTGGTCAAAATAGAACTCCTCGCGCAACGGCAGTTCGCGAATTTCGATCACTATCTTCAAAGCGACATACGGGGAGATTCGACCGTCGGATTCTCCAAAAGTAAAAAGCATTAAATCCAAAATGGAAAAAGCTTTCAAATGACATGTAGGGATTTAAAATCCAACTGTTAGATTGTTGGATATATTCGAATCAAGTTTGAATAAAAATAGCGTCACTGCAGCTGAATGACCTGAAACGTCATCGGGCTAAAATGGCCTATTTTTAAATAAATAAAAATAGGAAAAAATTATATCAATCATAATAAATGATTTGAAAGAGTTATGAACCAAACATACTTGGTTTTTGATATTTATTGTAGTCGATAAAATTTGCTTTTATATTTAGCACTGGGCTAGGTAGAAAATACTTGTATGCTAACACCTTATAATTTATTTCACGATTTGACCATGAGGCGTTTAACGATATTGTTGGGTTCATTTTAATTTGAAGAATGGCATTTTAAATGGGATTTTGATAAGAGAAAGGAAATGTTATTCCTGATTTTGGACAAGGAATATTTTATAAAAATATTTTATAAAACAAAAAGGATTTTAAGGACTAAATCCGATGATTTCGAAATGATATGGAAGTGGAAATTATCATATATTTGATTTATTTGTGATTATTGGTTTTAATGATTTTTCCACTTTGAGACATAAAATGATTTAGTATGTGGCTAAAGATTCAGGTACCCCATAACTAAGAGTATGGGTAGCAGAATGACCATAATTGGTCATTGGTCGGTGTGTAGTCATCTCTGGTTAGTGGGAGGTGCAACTATATATATAACAAAGGATGGTGCATTCTCTTTGCCTTGTTGATGGGAGAAACCTCCCGATATTCGATTGCATATGTTTTGTTATGCATTAGTTGTGATATTTGGAATTAAGTTTCCAAGTGATTTGGTAGGAGATCTCGGAGTGAAAACTAATTTGAAATGAAAACTATATATGTATTTCAAATGTTTTGAAATAAGAATTCAGGAATAAAGTCCAAAGTGATAACTTATGTAAAGTTAATTGGATTTTGAAAATCTAAGTTTTAGGGATTATGCCTAAATGAGTAGTTTTAGGAATTGCATATTGTTTGTTGCATCATAGGCTATAAGAATCTATTTGTGATAGTTGTTTATGACGGGCATTCATGTGGAGAAAACCCATTCCGTGTTATACGTCATGGTCTGGTGATATACCTTACTTTTAAATAAGTATTAAGATCAATGTTTAGTTTTCACACCTGTCCCATGGCTGACATGTAATTTATTTTTCCCTTGAAAACTTAGGTGCCCTTATTTCCATAATGGCATTCGATCGGTTTTGTATTGCAGATACTTAGAGCAAGTTTCTGGATTGATGCTAGAGATGTGTCCAGAGCATTAGTAATTCTTCCATTGTATAACGTAATATTGTATTTCCGTTGTGCATTGTATTCAAGTTTATCATACTTTAATATATATATTCTTGTACTCTGATGTAACATTTCAATGATGTTATTGAAAAGTCTCTTGTTTCTGTTTGATGTGCCATACGCCTAAAGTTAATGTCTCAAGGGTTTCTGCCATTTTGGATCAGACTTATGCTATTTATAATCGATTCGAAAGGTGGGAATTTTCGGGCCATTACGTAATAGTCAATTATCAACATGCATAGTCTGCATTATGTTTCACAGTCCAATTTGGTGAGAAGTCTTGTATAATGTCAGCTAGTAGTTAAGCAGAATTCAAAATTTTTAGAGCCTTAATGCAGAATTATTTGGTGATAAAACAAATTTAATGATCTAAGCCTTGTCATAAACCCTAGACCAATAAATGGGTTATGATTATAAAGATTGAAAACCACCTTGGAGCTATATATCTATAGGATTTATTCTTGGTCGATTCATTCTATTACGAAAAATGATTAATGTTATCATCCTAATTACCATAAATAACAATTATTGTCCTTTTTCCCATAGAATTCTGATCACACTGCTCATAAACTAGCACAAATAATCAAATAAAGAATAATAATAATTGAATATGATCAAACTCATTATTGGGTATTATTTATTTATCCCTAATGAGTTACTCAATACAAAGTAGTATTTTCCCTATCTCTGATGAGACATACCACAATCAGGCTTAGGCGTTGTCTTAATCTAAGCAATGATTCCAGATGTAATGATCTGTCCCTTCAACACTCGAAAATTGACATTAATACATCCATTATATTCACGTTCCACAAATTCAAGTGCCAAAGGCTTTGATTGTTAAGGGGAAAAGGAAATAAAAGATAGAACAAAATATAATTTCATTCGAATGCAATAATTTATATTATTTTAGTTGCTTTCACAACTTAAATTTGAAATGCATGTTTTAGAGTCTATGATAAACTTAGCCTAGGAAATTATAAATTTTTATCCTTATGAATGTTGAAAAACAAAAAATACAACGAAAGACTAAACTGTGTCCATATGATGAAGATCTCCCGCTCTCCTTTGGAAACTTTGAGTTTCTTTAGCCTAAACAACCTTGATATGACTTAAGTATTAAAAATACCCAGATTAGGCTTGAAAAATCAATGTAATCAAATAATTTATATACACACACATATATGATAGTGTTATAGATTGACTTTGATGTCGATCAAAACCTTTAGAAAGAAAAGTATCTCATGGGACTACTCTAGATAAATAGTCGGACTTATTTTGACCTTATGATAACTAAAATGTTTTCTTCTTATCGTCCGATATTATTTTTAATGACATTACTTTGAACACCTTTCAAATAACATATTAAAATTGCCGAAACTGTTACACTAGATAAATTTTAGCATAATAGTTATACAATCAAGTCCGTAAAAAACATGTGTATGAGATTAAATTCCAAAATGACAAGGTAAGAGACTGACTCCTAGAAGTGCTTATCTAGAGGAATGTAGTGAGACACAACTGCGTTTTCCTTTACCGACATAGAACCGACCCATCTCTTTTTTTTTAGAAATACAAAACATCTCTTTACCCTAGCAGTCCCCGACCTAAGCATACATAACATCCTTGATATGTAAGAGGTGATCTAGAAAGGTGGTGACTATATGCTAATGGTTGTGAATCAACCAGCTCAATGCATCTACCCTGTTTTTTCATTTTGATTCGTGAGGAATAAGGTAACGTATTACCTTTTATAGGACATCAAATTCCATTTAGAATACCACATCATCATTACCATTATACATTAATTGATTTTCGTAAAAATAAAACCTCTTATTTCATATGCTTTACTGAATGGTATTAAGCATAAGAGGGGTTACCACCTACACCATTAAACAAATATATGTTTGCAAAAACTAATATTTGTTATTTTAGAAATAACACTTATCCATACAAGTTATCTAAGAATATGACAAATTGAAGGTATTCCTTCAACTAATCTTGTAAGTTTAGTAGTAAGCAACACTTATAATATGAAACTCCTAAACAAAGGGACCACTATTAGTTTTATCTATTCTAGTAGTAAACTAGATATTATCGGCAAATAGTCCTTTTATATTGAAAATCCCAACCTTTCAACATTTGTCTATAAGCTATCTTCACTCTTAAGCTCATATGTTTTGGTCGAAATGGTTGGAATCATCCGGATCTTAACCTGATTACTCTGAAGTAATATCGATAAAGATATAAATATGTGTATATAGTTAAGCCTCTTTTATTAGTCCTCCTATATCTTTTAGAATTCTTTCATTCTATCTTTCTTAGGACAACGTTCCAATATTCTATTATTAGTATAATTCAAAACTTCAATGGAGACTTACATTTCAAAACATCATTTATGAGTCAAAAACAATGTTATTCAGGACATCATTTACTATGAACTCAAATAGGTTAGGATTGGGTATAAAGGATCCACCGAGATTGTATTAATTATACTCGATATGTCTTTTCATATTCTACTTTATTATTCATCAACAATGACGAAAACATCTTCTAAATTCACACGGATGATAAGAGTTCTCTCCACATAATTAATAGTGTTTAACCAGAATTTTCTCTACATCACCAATATCTTCTTTAAATGTTGTCTCGCTTTTGGAAATATTTTGAATCTCATTTTTTAATACTAAAACATGGATTGAGTAAATCAATTTAACTATCATCACCGCTACGATAAGCAAATATTTAGAAGGAACAGAGAAGTGAATTTCCAAACCCTAGCCCAAGGGCTATCATTATATTACGCAGTAGGTAGTTAAGTTATTAGATCGACTCTAATCTTATTATGTTCTTTTAGAGCATACTGACTTTCCCTTCAACCTGTTCCACCTCTCTATTAAGTTTATTTTACTCTCACAAGCGGGACATATGTATTAGTCGTTTCATATTCTTGATTACACTAATGTAATTCATATTTAGGAATAATTTCTTATGTATTTAATCTTATTCTCAAATATTATTTAAACAGTTTCCTTTGACCATTTGTTTCAAATACATATAAAACTCCCAAATTTCTTTAAAAATGTTTATATAATTATTTAAAACTCTGCCTAAATGATTCGGAAAGAAAACTCAAGTTTAGACCATTTATTCAAAAGTTGGCAAATTTTGTTGCTACATCATTGGTAAATACTGAATTTTAAGTGTTACAGATTACAACGCTTTTTTCATTATATATAAAAATAGTTTTATAACTGAAAATCATTTTAAACATTTTAACATATTGGCAGATGTTACTTTTTATGTTTCAAAGATAAAAAATACCCATTTTTAAAGAGTCGAAAACAAATTTTACGAGCTACCAAAATACAATGATTTTGAAAATTTATTTGAACGTGGCTCGTACTACGATAAATCAAATCTCGAATTTTCACATTGATATGAAAATTATAGATATATGGAAAATTCTTACTTCAATGTATTTTGAATTATTTTTTATTATATATATCTGTTTAACTTCTCGGGTTGTGAAATTGCAAACTACCAGAATGTGATGCGCTTAATTTGACTTCATTTTCGGTCTTTTTTAAGCTTTACCAAAATGATTTTTAATCGTTATTAAACATTTGTAAACAATTTTACACCATATTTATTTATTTTAAAAGAGATTAAAAATCTATATACACCATCATAATTCATAAAAGAAAGCAATTCTTTTATGTAACTTTGATGTGAATTTTCCATCAATCATTTCTATAATAAGAAGATATATTATCAATCAATCATCTAATAATCAGTCATTTTAACATCCAAACCATGCTAGTCAAACATGTATGCATGCACAAATTATAGATATTTCAAGATGTGTCTAAATAAGATTGAAGTAGTGTTCTCACAATTAAGCTATCCACTCCTAAACTTCTCCAAATAAACCTGGAAGCAATTCTCATTGCTCCGAGACCTCCAAGATTTCCTCCTAACTTCATATATTCTTAACCATCATATTTTGTAGGATTAAGCTCAGCCTTGTATTCTCCTTTGCTCCATCGTTTTATCTGTTCTCAGGTGCTAAACCATCTTATAATGTTATAAGAACTTTTCGAAGTTTCGGTGAAGTTTTGATTTATATTGGCATTATTTTTAGGAAGTTAGTAAGTAGACGGCCATTAAAGCTTGGAGGAAGTAGAAAAAGAACATAAGTGGGGTGAATTTTTGAGAGTATGCATGTCTATATTAGCCAAATTCCGCAAAATATCTACAAACATTATCAGCACATTTCACCTCACCCATGTGCAGCCTCCCCTTCCATAATGTCATATTCCATGCCCACACCCCATGTCACTCCACTTGCTGACTCCCTCATCATGTGTGTGTAAGAAGAGTTGAGTGATGACACGTTTTGTTGATGATTTTATTTCGAAATTATCTTAGATTTTTTTTATTTATCATATGTAAATACATATGTATTTGTGATAACTTCTCATGTGTATATGTATATGTTATGTGTGCATACATACATAAACACACACACACACACACACACACACACACACACACACACACATATATATATATATATATAAACACATACATAAGTGTGTGTGTGTGTGTGTCACATTTAGCTTTCAACATTGCATAACTTTTACTCGTCAAACCGTTATAATTCGGATTCGCTACAACAAATTGACCATATTACAACTGTGGAAAACCATTGTAAATTACTTTTCACTATGGTGACATAACCGTCGTATATTAAGAAGCTGTAATAGACTAAAATCTTTTACAACTATTTTGCACCCTTATAACACCATTGTGACTTCGTATGTTTTACAATTGTTTTTCACTATTGTAATAAACTTTGTTACAACTTTTATGCGTTGTTGTAGTAATACCTGCTAAAACTGCTATGTACCGTTGCAACTTCATAATTTTTACAATTTTTTTTATCAATTTTAATACACTTTGTTACAACTATAATTGAATACATTTTGCAAGTGCAACAAAAGTTGGATAAACAGAAAACAAATTGATATAAATTCAAAGCATCGGATCCATCTATACAAAAAATGGTACAACTTTATATTCAAAATACAAAACTAATGAATCATACATCATCATAGTGATACATATCAATTCTTCATTACAAAAACTTACATCCGTTTGAAAGACATCTACTCGTCCAGATTTACAGCAACAACTAACCTGAAATAAATTCGTGAAATTATAAGATGATTGCAAAAGATCATAATTTCCAAGCATAATTTTAATTTAACACACTGGTAAATTTAAAAGCAAACATAATTTTCTTAACTCAACACCACCATCTAGCACAAAAACTTCTCCATGCTCAAATGATGATATAGCTCCAGGATCAGTATTTTTAGCTGCGAATCTGCCCACATAAATTATTAATCAATACATAATTTGTATGTTATTTTTTTTTTCTTTTTGATTAAATAAAGATCAATATATCATTATAATCATAACGATGACAACACAACTTAATTATTACTAAAATAACCAGCACATGTTGGTTTACCACAATTTCACATGCATAAAGCTTGTTAATGCTAAAAGAATTATTTTACACAAGAGAACTTACGATGGATAATCTACATTTGAATTGGTATCGTTCCGGTAGGTAATCTAACTATCTCATTTGCAACAAGACAGTAGCGAGCAAAAGACAATCCATCATCAAAACATTTAGTTAGATTTGGTAAAGCAATAAATTTTTAGGGAGAATTTCAGTCACAACTGCAAAACTTATACTCTCACAACACTTCCATAAATTTTATCTCGTCACTCGCAACAAAAACGCATGACAGCTAAACTACGGAATCAGCCGGATTAAGCTAAAAATCAAGATAAAAACTGCAAAACTCAAAACACTCACACCATTTTATCTCGTCAAACAGTATTGCAAGCAGAAGTCAAGTTGTCGGTATTTGAATAAAATATACTAAATTTAAATTACTAGTGTTAACCAGTATATTTGTCCGGTTCCCAAAAGGCACACAAGACCCACCCCACTTAACGCATCACGTGGTATTAAAGTCCGGAGTGTCGCCAGGTTAATGAAGGATAAAGATGAGAGGGAGCCAAACAAGAAACAACATTGCAATCACTCATATCGTCTCGCTCCCCTCACCTCGCCTCACACATCTCGCCTCGCTCACCACATCTTGCCTCACTCATCTTGGCTCACTCCCATCGCCTCGCATCACTTGTCCTACCTCGCGTCATTCCCCTCTGCATCGCATCCAATTGAGTGTGATGTCATCACATCCAAATGAACGCGATGACATAACATCCCTCTAATGCGACGCTGTCGCATCTAAAGGGATGCGATAGCATCGCATCTCTTTGGATGCGATGTTGTCGCATCTAAACGGATGCGATAGCACCGCATCCCTCTGGATGCGATGCTATCGCATCCATACAGGAGTGGTGGCGTAGTATCTCTTTCGATGCGATGCTACAGCGCATCTACAAGGTTGCGACGCCTCTCGATCGCATCCTAAGGAGGGAGGCGAGCTCTGCTCCCAACTACTCCAATATGATGTGATTTGTTGATGCGCATAGGATTTTGATGCGATTTCCTGCCAAGTGGTCCCCCAATCCTACCTACTTTCACCTAACCACTCCACTATAAATACCCCCAAGATCATATGTTACAAGGGTTGAAAAATAGTTGATTTGACATCTCCATAGAGCTCCAAGAAACATCTCTAATGGCATCTTCATTTTGAGGAAGAAGAAAGACCAAAGTGAATTTTTCCATAGAATCACATATGATGACTGTGACTCCAAATTACATGAAAGTGCTTGTAATCAAATGCCTAGAAGAGGCTCATAGCTTGCAATTCATTGTTGTCAATAAAATATCAGTAGCTCTTTCAAAGTGGACGTAGGACCCACATAGGGCCAAACCACTATAAATCCTAAGTGTTATTTACTGCTTTTCTGCTCTTCTACGCTTGTTTTTCTTATGCGAAACTATATTCTTAAGTAATTAAGAATCTTGGGTGTTGGTGAAAATTTTTGGCATCAACATTCTAGTTCTTTCACTAAGAATTGAACTTAAGACTCACATCTTTGTTGCACATCACCATCTCGACTTCAACGCGCTTTAAGTTATTTCTCCAACCTGCCGCTAAGTCCGCCTACGATGGTTAAGCAAACAAAGAAGACATTGGTCGGCTCCTCCACTACAGCCAAAGATGAGACATCTCAGTGACCCCAGCCGGTGGATATCCTGGCCAAAATGGATATACTTCCTCCTACGGACCCCCAAGCCCACGTAACCCAAGCGCAGCTTTGCGCGTTGAACAAGAAGTATGAAAAAAGGCAATTGAACACAACCAAGCATTGAAAAACAACATTGACCTAATGTTTCAACTCCAAGAAAGTCAGCGCACTATCGCTCGACTTCAGCTTGCCAGAACAATGCCCAACCGCGATGCACCATCTCAAAAACTTCATCTTCCGACTCAAGGGGTCCACATCAAAGGAGGAGGTTCAACCTTGTCAATAAAGTTTTTGTCCACGCCAATGATCGCACTAATAGCCACTACAATGGAAACGGAAACGAGAACGGTGACAGAACCACCATCACCTATAGTGGGGGCACACGCCATCGTGATCGATCCTGACTGGTCATCAATGATGAGCTGGGCCCGAGTAATTAACATTACCCTCAGCAAAACCCAATTGTTACCACCCAAGACTTGGCAACTACGCTACCAACAACTCAACATGCCCAAATCCCTCAGGATCGAAATGAGCGCCAGCCCGCGCAACCTTACCAACCATATCGGAACCAGACAATCAATGTCGACGATATGGAGGAAGACGATCCAAATGTGCACCACAGGAGGCGCCCATGAAACAAAAACCCCGAGGTTCACCAAAATCAATGGATTCTGCCAGTAGATCCTTATCCAACATATCTCCCTGACATAGTCCCAAGAATCATGAAAGATATGCGGGGAAATGCCAATGACTCGTTAGAAACCCACCTAAGGCGTAACCCTTTCAATAGGATCGTACAAGAAGCCGAGTGTCCCCAACATTTCAATATCCCACAAATGGCAACCTACGACGACACAACCGATCTGTATGCCTTCCTGAACCGCTATGAATGGAAGATGGACTCCAGCCGGGCCACTAACGTTGTCAAGTGCAAATGCTTCTTATCAGGCACGTCCTTACTTTGATTTTCCTGCCTTCTGCTCCATTCTGTTAACAACTTCGGCTAGCTGGCCACGGAGTTGGTCAAGCAATTCAGAATGCACGTCCCAACTCCAAAGAATTCCCTAACTCTCTCTAATCTCTACCAAGGTCCGCCGAAGTCACTCAAGATCTACCTTTTGCGATTCAATACAGCTCTTGTTGAGGTCGACGACCCAGAGCCTTGCACCGTACTATTCCAGCTGGCAAAAGGTGTTCTCCCCACTTCTGAATATCGATAGGAAATAGCTTAAGAATCTTGATACTTTCTATGAAAAAGCTGGGCAGTTCGTGTGTTAAGAGGAAGCGAGACGCAACAGGGTGTCACAGATCGATCACCTCAACTACCCAAATGTCGACACTATCGATAATAATGTCAAGGGAAAACATGCCGGGGACTCCTCTGATAAGGGTAAAGGGACTACCCCTTATAAGACAAAGCCTAACACCTACAGACAAGTAGGTCGCTACAACGACCAGGCTCCGCCCGATCCCAAGAAGAATGACAGCTATCCAAACTATAGAAGTTACACTCCATTGAATCGAGACATGGAGACCATCTACTTGGAAACTTGCAATACGCTCCAATACAAGAAGCCTAACACGAGGAAATCAACTGACCATGAGAAGAACTCTGGCGAATACTGCAGGTTCAACGTCATGTATAGGCACAACACCAACGATCGTTGCCATCTCAAGGACGCAATCGAGAAACTTATCTGGGACAAACACCGAGAGAAATATGTTCAAGATACTGCTTCTCTTTTGGAGACTACAGGACCTCCGGCACCCGCCTTTCCGGCTCTTGCCAATGCGGCCCTAGGGCCGTCCAATCAGAGGCCATGTGGCATCATAATCAACACTATCTACGGTGGGCCTCACCCCCCGCATGACAGCTTCCAAAAATTGGAAGAGTATGCCAACTCCATCAAGCATGCCACTATTGAGGCTTGTTCCACCCTGGATGAATCGATCCCCGCTAAACTCCAGAAGATAATGCGGGACTATATCGTCTTAAGAGAGAGGGAATCCACTGGAATCAAGATCCCAGCCAAAGATCCCCTCGACATTTCTTCTTAGGTTGGCCCAGCTTTCGTCCGAAGAATCCTTATTGATTCAGGAAGCTCGATCAATATCATATTCAGGGTGGCCTACGATCAGATGAAATTAGAGACCAAAGACATGAAGCCCTGACATGCCATGATACACGGTTTCAATGGATCCACTAACCACCCAGTCGGCATGATATACCTTCCCGTGTAACTCGAAGAAGGAGATCAAAGCCGGGTCCGTATCCTCGACTTTGTGGTCATTGACATTGTCTCTCCGTACAATGCCTTCTTAGGAAGACCTTTTCCTCGTAGAATTCCGGGTTTGCCTATCCCTATGGTCTCTATTGATGAAATTCCTAACAGAGAATGGTATCGGCACTATCAAAGGGGACCAGGCTACTACCAGAGATTGCTACCTTATAGAATGGAGGAACGCACGCAACAAGAACAAGGGGAAGGACGTTCCCCCAACCTTCGTATGCCATTATCATCCCCGCATAGCAATCAAAGACGTCTAAGTCCTGGCTCAGACGTCACTGCCATCTTTCCGACGAGGTAGATCCAAGGAAGGACGAAGAGCCTGATTCCGAAAGGGCTACCCCAGTAGAACTAACGGTGGATGTTCCGATCGACCCCGACGACCCGACAAAGGTCTTGAAAGTTGGATCGCAACTCCACCCCTTAATAAATAAAGATCTCGTTGGGTTCTTAAGGGCCTACCTTGACATGTTCGCTTGGACACACTCCATTATGTGTGGCATCAATCTAGGGGTCGTTTTCAATAGGCTCCCCATCAACCCCCGGCAACTCCCAATCAAACAGAAACGTCAGACCTTGAGAACCAAAAGATCGATTGTGCTTAGAGAAGAGGTCGATAGGTTATTTGACAACAGTTTTGTCCGAGAAGCCTATTATCCTGAATGGTTCTCAAATCTAGTCTTGGTTAAGAAGGCAAACGATAAGTAGCGAACGTGTGCCGACTTCTCCAACCTAAACAAGGCATGCCCTAAAGAAAACTTCCCACTCCCGAAAATTGACCAACTCATCAATTCAACCGCTGGTTACTAGATCTTGTCCTTCATGGATGGCTACTCGGGCTATAATCAGATCCCAATGTACCTGCCAGACCAGGGTCACACTTCTTTCATCACTGACCTTGGACTCTACTGCTATCTTTTCATGTCGTTTTGTCTCAAGAATGCGGAAGCTACATACCAACGACCGGACAACTTCATTTTCAAGAAACATACTATGAGATCCATGGAGGTATACGTGGACGATATGTTCATGAAATCGAAGATATCAGATGACCATGTCCGTGACCTTTCCGAAATGTTCGATGTCCTTCATCGATATGGAATGAAGTTGAATTCCTTGAAATGCTCTTTTGGAATTGCATCGGGGAAATTCTTAGGTTTTGTTATCCAGTCGCGAGGCATCAAAGTCAATCTAGAGAAGATCAAAGCCATCCGGGATATGCAGGCTCCTTGGAGCAACAAAGACGTTCAGAGTCTAAATGGAAAGGTCGCTGCTTTAAGTCGATTTAATTTAAAAGCAACTGACAAGTGCATTCCCTTTCTCGACTTGCTCAGAAAAGGGAAGCGCCATTTCTCATGGACACCGATGTGTGTTGCTGCATTCTAGGACCTACTAAATCACTAAGAGCGACCACCAATTCTATCCAAACATGTGGATCATGAGGACTTATATATTTATTTGGTTGTCTCTTTGCAGGTAATCAGCTCGGCGCATTGAAATTCAGGTCCAACGACCATTTACTACATCGTCAAGAGGCAGAATGGGGAAGAAAAGAACTATCTTAAGCTTGAAAGGCTTTCCTATTGCCTGTTGATCTCTTTTCGAAAGCTACTACCTTACTTCTAATCTCAACCCATTAAAGTTTTCACCAACTAGCCGCTACACAGGTCATGCAGCGACCTGAGGCGCTTGGGCGACTTCTGAAGTGGAACATTGAGCTAAGATAGTTTGATATCGCTTTCAACCCTCGCCGGGCCATCCTTGGGCAAGCCCTCATCGATGTCATCATGGAGTTCACCATTCCGGAAGACCCTCCTTCGGAGGAACCTGAAACTCCAGAACCCCAATGGAAACTCTATGTAGATGGATCCTCCAATGATCAGTGTTCCGGTGCCGGAGTCGTGCTCATCACTCCCGAGGCGCACTAGATATACTATGCTCTGAACCTCGAGTTCCCTTCCACCAACAACGGTGCCAATTATGAAGCCTTGATAGCCAGACTTAAGATCGCAATTGAACTTGACACCAAATGTACTCAAACTTGCTTCTCGTCGTACGCCAGGTACTGGGAGAGTATCAAGCCAAGGGGACACGACTCGCTCCCTACCCTACTCGGGTCCGCGAACTCCTTGCCAACTTCGACTACTACTTCTTCACACACATCTCTCGAGGACAAAACAAAAAGGTCGATTCCTTATCCAAACTGGCAATCTCCGAGGACGCGCAGCTTTTGGGGTCGCCCCCGTCAAACTATGCGACTCTCCGAACATCGATCAGATCAGACTGATTCGGTAGCAACGACGGAGACCGATTCATGGATGACGCCAATCAGGAACTACCAACATCTTGGAATCCTCCCAGAACACCGTAAAGAAAGACGAGCACTCATTCGAAATTCATCACGCTACATCATCCTAGACGGGGTTGCTTTACCGTGGGGGATTTTCTATTCCATTACTTTGGTGTTTAGCCCGCAACGATGTCGAGCGCATATTACTTGACATACATGAAGGAGAATGTGGCGATCACACCGGAGGGAAAACTCTAGCAAGGAAGATCCTCAAGCACGGTTATTTCTGGCCGAGACTCGATCAAGACGCGACGTACTATGCCTGCATGTGCGACAAATGCCAGAGATTTTCCCAAATTCCAAGAGCCCTACCTAACGAGCTAACGAAAATAGTCAGCCCTTGGCCATTCGCTATATAGGGAATAGACGTCAACATAACTTTCCCAATGGCCGGAAGGGGGCATGTTACGCCATCATCTAGTGAATTACTTCACTAAATGGGCCGAGACCCTTGCCACAATAACAGCTGAGAAGGTAATAAAATTCGTAACCCGCAACATCATCACACGATATGGAGCCTCCTAGGCTATCATCTTTGACAATGGAACCCAGTTCGAGAGTGCTGAGTTCAAGACTTTCTGTCGGCTGCACAACATCGAGAAGAGATTCTCTTCGGCGGCTTATCCTCAAACCAATGGCAAGCTGAGGCTATTAACAAGGTGATTAAATCCATCATCATGAAGCGCCTAGAGAAAGCCGGAGGATTTTGGGCCAAAGCCTCCCTCTGGCCCTATGGGCCTATCGGACCACCGCAAGTCAGCGACCGGCCAGGCCCCTTTGGCTCCTGCCTATAGGTCCAAAGCCATCATCCCCATTGAGCTAAAGCTCCAATCACATCGAGTCACTTACTACGATCCGAAGACAAACCAAGATCTCCTCTTGGATTCACTCGACTTGCTCGAAGATAAAAGGAATGAAGCCGAGCTCAGGGTTGCCGCTCAATGCCAACGAGTCGCCAGATACTTCAAATGTAGAGTCCGTCCCAAGGACCTCATTGTCGGCGACCTTATCCTAAAGCGGATCTTTCCCACACCAAATAGCCTCAGTCCTCGATAGGAAGGCCATACATTATACAACGAAGGTTCGGGGATGGAACATTCGAGCTACCAACAGTCGACGGTGTCAAACTCCCAACGGAATAGAATAGCGAACACCTTCACCACTACTTCACATAACTTGGTGCACAGATTTTCCGCTTCCCAACGATGTTTTGTCTTCTTTAAATTCAAGGCATTGTAAAGGCTGTTACTGCCAAAGTTATTAGTAAAGATAGTGTTTATTTCTCTGTGCTCCCAATGTGTTTACTTATTGCGTGATGTGTTTGATTAACTATCATAACTACCTTGTACACACAAAGCGCAGACCACATGACCGGCACCCCGAGCACGGGAACCATTACCATCACTCGAGTCTAGAATCAACTACGAGGCCAAGTATAAATAACACCGCTCGAGTCTCGAATCAACGATGAGATTGAGTATAAATTGTTCCACCCCCAAGTCTATGAACTTGGGGGTAGCCCCTCAGCCGAGCTAGTGTGACGTCGACCACTCTCACAGCTCTACTCGGTTCATTCGTGTCTAGGTCCGGGAATCTCTCAAATCTTGAATCAACGACGAGACCAAGTATAAATCATTTTGTCTCCATGTCTCCGGCCTTGGGAGCAGCCCATCGGCAACCATCTGACCCCACAGGTACGGATCCGGGTACCCTTTGGCGGATAAACGACGCCCTCGTGCTATTGGATCGAAGGAATGACGGGAGAGCCAAAAGTCGGACGAATCGCAACGTCTATGCCCACCCATGACTTTGGACCAACGACCCTCGGAAGGTCTAAGGGAGAGGGCACCTATCCTGGGATCCGTGCAACTCAGGACTTTCGACCAATGGAGGAACCGAAAGTGGAATCATCAATGATCTTCGCACAACCAGGGACACCCCCGTAGCAGAGTCTTTAATCACACTTGTTTAAAGTGTAATGACTAGTAAGCTTGTGTGAGTACATGACGTCGGAAATCATAAGACGAACATTCAAACACTTAACATAGATGCGATATAAGAAACACTAACTACAATTTCCATTCATATGACTAAATTGAACTACATACACTGATATCTTTCTTTTCTAACGACAAGGTGTACATGAAACCCACACCATGCCTCCAAAAGCCAAAACACGAGGGTCCTACTCGCACATACTATCGGCCTACATTACTGAAAGACAAAATACTCTGGTCACTTTGGCAACTAGCCCTCCTCCACAACCTTGAGACTCTTATCTTCCTTTTTCTTCTTCTTTTTGCCCGAGGCTTCGCCAGACGAGCAATTGCTGCTCTTCCTCCACTTCCTTGAGCTGTCTCCTCCTTTCTCCCTCTTCCATTGGACGGGGAAGAGAAGAGAGAGGACAGCGGGACCTCCTCGTCCTCGCTGATTTCTATGATTTCATCATCAGGCGGGATTTCCCGCAAAGGAGGAGGAACAACCAGATTTGAAAGCGCAAGCACCATCGGCGCGCTTTCTTTCCCCGGAGACCCAGTCTACGATACCACCTTTTGCTGATCTGCCTCCCTAGCTTTAAGTTTCATGGTCTCTATTTTCTACAATTTTTTGTGCACTTCTGCAGCCTTCTTCCTAATGACCTCAACGTCAGTTTTCTCCTTTAGGTCCGCCAGTTCCTTCGCCGCAACCTCTTTCTCTCTTTGGACATTGAACGTAGCATCTTGTTCGACCTTCTTCCTGGCATCTACCAAAGCCTTCTGCTGGGCCAGCTCGTCATCTACTTTTTTCTGCTTTTGTTCCACGGCTTTTGCATGTAAGCCCACCTGCTGTTGCTCAAACATCCCCTGCATCGTATGCTCACCCGCTCCGGCGAACCCAGCTACCTGGCCCTCCTACCCGTCTCTTCTCATAAAGGAACCAAAGTATTCCAACTCCTTTGCCGTAAACTAATTTCCCCTCCTATCTCATCACCAAGCTGACCCACAAAACCTCCCATTCCAACCTCAGGTTGCCCAAAGTGGGTCGGATCTAAGCTCATAGTCATCCTTGTTCCAAAAGGTCCTGCCCATCCAAGAAAAAGACTCATCAGTCGGTTCATTCTCAGCAAACTTATATCGCAAAGCACTTAAGAAGAGGGGACTTTACCTCCCGATGCCTGAGGCGTAGCTCCAACAGACGCCGGGTCCTCGCTCGTTGTCTGGATCAAGCTCTTAAGTCCCAACCCTGGCTGGTCGGAGTCGTATTCGGGTATGACTGGAGCTGGAACTTGCAAGCTAGTTATTGGGGCAGGCGGTCCCGTTGGCTGCTGGGAAGAACTACCTCCTCCGAATTCAGAGGCCACCACCAAACTATCAGTGTCCATGCTTTTCCCTTTTGCGGCAGCTCGCTCCGCCGTAGCGTCACCCCTCAACAGCTCTCTTCTCTCCTGCAGCTTCAAACATTCTTCCTCTTTTAGATGGGTGAACATGAAGTCAATTTTATCAATGGCATCCCCCCTTATTCGTCGGCCTCAACTACCAAAAATTTGTCCCATACCTTGGCCAGTACCCTGGAGTAATCATCGTTTCGTGAAAGGTCACGACGCTTCAACACTTTAACATACATATCCTATATGTAAGGCTCCAAATCTCGCTCGGCCTGGTTCGTCGCATCCTCCACCGCAATCCTAAGATCCTCTACCTCTCGTGCGTGCTCGGCTCTCACTCCATCCAGCTGGCTTAGCGTATCTTGAGCAATTTCCTTGGCCTTTTCCTTGTCTCTCTTGGCCTCCTCAACCCGCCTCTTCAAATTGGCAACCTCCCACGCTAACCTCTGAGTTTCTGCGTTCTCGGCACTTAATCTCTGGTTCTCCCTCCTTACAGCCTCATTCTCCTCCTGAAGCTTGGAAACCCTTTCATTATCCTTCTCCAGTTGAGCGTTGATTCTTTCTAATTCGGCTTTATCTCTTTTAAGGATTGTGTTCTCGATTATAAGCTTGGTCGTGGTATCCTTGAAGCTTGAAGCCGTGTGTTCCAACTCCCTCTTAAGCGTGTTGTGCACCTCCTTCACCGCTGTATCAATAAGGAAAAGTTAGCCATCAAACAGGGAGCTACGAGCTCGAAAATAACTTGCAACATAAGGATTGTCCTCACCAATCTCATTCTGTAGGTTTCAGACAATCGGCCGCTCAGCCTCAATGTTCAGGCCGTGGATCTGGATCTCCACCTTCTTGGCCCGAATCAAATCGGAGAGACGCCCAATGAACTTACTAATCTCTTTGACATTATGATAAGTATGGTACACTTTCCTCCAAATAACAGCGTTGTCCTCTTGGAGAGTCATACTAATGTTTGGAGCAAACATAAACTCGTCCAAGTAATACCTCGGGAACTGCCTTTTCAATAGGGCAGTCCTCTCTTCGTTGGATAGTTGTGGGGCTTCCGGTCCTAACCTTGACATGCCCGTCCTCGATGGTCCGTAACCCGTCGGTTGAACAATATGACCGGTGGACCTCTGAACGGACCTCACTAAAGGGGTAGAGAGAGGGAGTGTAAGAGCCTACGGCCTGGTGCCCGCAATTTCAAGTCTTCCATCTATTCTCGATGACCTAAGTAGCGATGGAGATTCCGTGTGTTGTTGGTATCGGCAATCGCCGCTACGACCACAAGGGCGGCAGGACCGAGAATGTTTAGCTCCTTTCTGAAAACATCTCAAAACCGAGCTCTTCTGTGGCCGCCTGCTCCCCGATCCATAGCCTTGATGCCTGTCATCGCCTCCTCCACGAGCCATTTCACCTACACAAAGCAAAGCTAAAGGTCAGAACAAGGCACTTCATGCACATAAGAAAATTCTGTGTGATGCAATGTGTATGAATGTGTGCCCTAAGTGCGTTCTCCATGGACAAGATAGGGGACCACTAGGAGAAATTGTCCCCCCGATAGGTAAAGTCAGAATTCCTGAACTTGTGCCACTAGGACAAGATGGAGGAACTTCGATAGGAACATCATCCAATTCTTTAAATTAATCTGCTCTCTCCAACGAAACGACGTTCTCAGCAGCATTAATTGGGGGAACCGACCTCGCCGACGATCCTGCTCTGACCTCAACATTCGTAGGCAAGATGGGAGAGGACGACGGACCATCTCTTCTGCCAATCGCTTCCTCGACACAAGCATCTCCCGCACCAGCACCCTCCGAAGTTTTTGTAGCCTTAGGATGCTTAGTCATGGAAGGAGGAGCTTTCCGCTTGTGGCCCTTTCCTTCCTCAAGATATTCATGATCCATCACTGGAGTGGCCTTCGGGGATATCCTCCGATTTCGCGAAAGCAGGCCTGTTCGGTGAAGGGTATGCTCATCCAAAATGTCCTCTGTCGAATGAACCTCCTTCGGGATAGCTTAAAAACATGTTACGCGCTCTTGGTAAACATCACCTTTCGGCGTCGGCGGAGTTCCTGTTACAGAAAACCGAAGTAAACATCAGGCTTAAAGTTCGAGCAACACCAAACTAGATAATTCGTAATCACTTACTTCCCTCCACTCACCTCCTCGCAAAGCCCGTGGGATAACGAACAAAGAACAACTTAGACTTAAACAACCCCAGTCTGGTCCATGACCTTTCTATCAACCGGGCGCTGTGTATCGCTTCTAGGAAATAAAGGAAAGGCGAAGTCTTGGGCCTTCTCCTAATCTGCAACAAGAAATGGATGTCCTCCCCAGCACGGCCCGTACCCAAGTACTCTTTGAACAAGCGACAAGTGGCAAGGAGGAAGGCATAACCGTTTGGGATGAAGCTGTATAGGCGCTAACTAGAAGTAGCTCAGCTGTCACGAATAAAGTCATAAGATAGGGGCACGCACCAAACTATGCACATATGTTTGTTCCATGCGGTGTACCCTGCTGGTGGAGCATGCAGTCTGTCCTCCTCTTCGAGGACCCGAACATGGGCCCATGGTATTCCAAATCTTGCGCAAATGCACTCAAAGGCAAGTTTATCCACGCTCGAATGAAACGAATCATGTGGATTGTCAACAATAACTGCACGTACTATAGTGTCGGGGGCTTCAGGTATGTCACTCGCCACAATGTCTACGTCCCCCTTGGACCTCTCTTCAACCACGGTAGCATCTCCCGGCACCGAAGGATCGGTCGGGCACTCCGGCACCTACTATAAGTCATCGCCGGGAGCCTTTGGTGAATCTAAGAATGGGAAGTAGCCGACTCTGAAGACGTCTCAAGCTTGTTGTCCCCAGGACTAGTGCTACTAGTTGAACCGGACTGGGATGTTGAGTGCGGAGAAGCTTCAACTTCTGATTGTTGTTGTGTTTTGGATCGTGTCTCCATTGCAAGCTGTACTTTAATATTGTTGCATTAGACATCGAATGTAAGACCTGTACCCCGCATGTTGGTGTAAACTAACGTGCGAACGTGCAATGTGGTGACAGTAACCATCGACGCCATCAATCAAAGTCCCGAGCTTCGCGTTAAGTCATGACCAAATTGTGATTGGGATCAAGAAATGAATTAAGTCCAAAGTTCTTGTCCACAGTCTAAATTTATATGCTCTAAAACCTATGTGCAAGGTCTTGTTCCTGCCCACAACTAATCACGAAAATAACGCAAGGCCGGAGGCCATCGCATCCTCCCATTGACGAGGGAAATCACATCACTATATGGATGCGAAATCGCATCACTTGGATGCAGATTCGCATCCAACCGAATGTAGGACCTCGCATCCAACCGAATCCAAGACCTCGCATCACCAAAGTGATGCGAGTCCACAACACTCAGATGCGAGTCTGCATCCAGCTGGATGCGAGACTTCGCATCATCGAGGTGAGGTGATTCCTTATCCAACCGGATGCGACTCGCATCCAACCGGATGCGAGATCTTGCATCATCGAAGTGATGTGATTCCGCATCACTTGGATGCAACTTCGCATCCAACTGGATGCGAGATCTTGCATCATCAAAGTGATGGGGACTCGCATCCCTCAGATGCAATTTCATATCCAACGTGATATGAATCCCCACTCCAACGCGGAGGCGATGCGCCTCCTCTCTCTTTCGCTTCTTCTCCCACTCCGTGTCACTCTCATTCCGCCATTAAAATACCTGAAATGAAGGCAGGAATTTTGATGAAATAAACAGAAGTAAAAAGTGAGAAGGGAGGGGGGCTCCGGTTTATATAGGGGATGGACGAGCCCGGGCTACAGCCCAATATTCCTTGACCGTGCATCCCAGTGGGATGCGACCCATCGCCTCCCACCGGGATGCGATCCACCGCATCCCTCGGGATGCGGTCCATCACATCGCACCGAGATGCGATGCATCGCACCTGGTTGCGATGCATCGCATCTTTCAGGATGCGATGCACCGCATCAAAAAAAGGAGGGGGAAGGGAGAGAAAAATAATATGTATATATAGGTATGTATGTGTGTGTGTGTATACGCACACGTACAGTGAAACATATACACATAGTTACACATGCACACGAATTTTTGCAAACACATCCACGTGTTTACATACGCACGCACATAAGTCTGTATACGCATACCTACTTCTATCCCGATCCCCTGTTCGATAATTACTTTAAAAACCGTGATCACATCACGTAAAACCATACCAAGATATGTGAGTACGAGCACGAACACACATCAGCAACCATTCGTTTACATTACGATGTAAACGAGAGTCGATATCTAACATCTTAACTTCATGAATAAGGTAGAGATCAAACGATCGGGAGAGAAATAAGCACGACAAAATGCTCAACAAGCGGCAAGCTTCACGCTTCGTCCTAGTTTTCCTCTCCAACACAAAGCACATCCTGCAAATACAAGACGTACTTTGGGGGGGAGGGGAATGTTAACAGGTAAATTTGTCCGTTTCCCAAAAAGCACACAAGACCCACCCGACTCAACGCATTACATGGTATTAAAGCCCGAAGTGTCGCCAGGTTAGTGAAGGATCAAGATGAGAAGGAGCCAAACAAGCAACAGCTTCACAAGCACTCATATCACCTCACTCCTCTCGTCTCACTCCCCTCGCCTCACATCACTCGTCCTAGCTCGCATCACGCACTTCCGTATCGCATCCAACTGAGTGTGATGTCATCACATCTAAATGAATGTGATGACATCACCTCCCTTTGATGTGATGCTATCGCATCTAAAGGGATGCGATAGCATCGCATCTCCCTGGATGTGATAGCATCACATCTCTCTGGATGCGATGTTGTCACATCTAAAGGGATGCGATGTTATCACATCTAAAGGGATGTGATAGCACCACATCCCTCTGGATTCGATGTTATCGCATCCATACAGGAGCAGTGGCGTCGTTTCCCTTTGGATGCAATGCTATTGCATCCAGGGGGATGCGGCGCCTCTCGATCGCATCCCAGGGAGGGAGGCGAGCTCCTCCCCCAACTACTCCGTTATGATGCGGTTTGTTGATGCGCATAGGCCTTTGATGTGTATTCCTTCCAAGTTGTCCCCAAATCCTACAAACTCCCACTAACCACTCCAGTATAAATACCCCCCAAGTTCATTTGTTATAAGAGTTGAAAAAAGCTGACCTGACATCTCCATAGAGCTCCAAGAGACCCCTCTGGTATCTTCACTTTAGGGAAGAAGAAAGACCAAAGTGACTTTTTTCATAGAATCACATATGATGACTATGTGCTTGTAATCAAATGCCTGGAAAAGGCTTATGGCTTGTAATTCATTGTTGTCAACAAAATATCTGCAGCTCTTTCAAAGTGGACGTAGGCTCCATATGGGACCAAACCACTATAAATCCTAAAAGTAATTTACTGCTTTTCTGCTCTTTTACACTTGTTTTCCTTACGCAGAAATATATTCTTAAGTAATTAAGAGTCTTAGGTGTTGGTGACAATTTTTGGCATCAATAGTTACTGGCTTCAATTATATTACAGAAATATGAGTTTTTATTTTGCGTCACCAAGATTCATTACTTTAGTTAATAAAATTTTCGTTTCCAAATATAACTCACTGCTAAAATGTCATACTACGGAACATGTTTATAATAAACAAAAATATAATAATAATGTTCAAGTTAGATTGTTTTCTACCACTTTCCATTTTGAAAAATACTAAAAATGACAGAAGATTGTAGGATCAAATAATCTTAAGTCCACTTCATGACATATTTTCCTTTTCCAAAACAAAACCAATAAGCAATTTTATAGAATCGGGTTTGCAAATCGAGTTTTACAGAATAGGCAATATTGTAAGCAACAGTCATGCTTTCAGGATAAAATATGAGTAGATGATAGTGAACTTGAATAATATTAGTTACGAACATACTATGTAATTAAAGAATGAATAAATATATGCTATTTGATAGAATCGAGTTTTCAGTAAATGAACTTACAACATTTTCTTTTTTAAGTTGGGTTGGTGTAATTAAAAACCTAAAACATTACGCAACAGGTAGATAACAAGCTCGCCCAAACCCGATTAAACATGACGCAATTCACGCAAGATCGAAGCATGACGACCCAGGACGATGCAATTATTTTGAAATTTTTTTTTTTTTTTTTTTTTTGCACCACGAAGAGGAAATTTTAAGGTTGAATTTGTTTTGATTGAGAGGCAGTATTTTTCTAGATCTGAGCGTAATAATGAAGATAAAAGGAAGACTCGTGTATGGATGAGAGGAGCTAGGGAATTTGTTTTGAGTAGAGGTAGACATTTAGGGTTTGTTTTAAATCGAGGACCTGTGGAAGTCAAACAAGTGGATAAGAGGAATTAAAGTAATGATGGATGGAGGGAAATAAGGAGTTCGAGCATGGCAAAAATTTGATGCAGAGAACGTTAAATTGGAGCCATGAAAATTTCAACTTCGAGGGAAACTATAGGTTAAAGAACAGTTGTAAAAAACTAATCCATTACAACCTACAAAATAAAAAGTTGTTGAAAACTAATCTATTACCACTTTCTGTATTACACTATTGTGAAAATCCTCGATTATAACTGACATTTTACTACAACATAATTAGTCTTTTACGACGCAAATGGGTGTGTCTTTTACGAAGCTTATGTGACGTTATTTTTTAATAGCATCAACTAGGCGTCGTAAAAGACACACCTCTTTGTGTCGTTAAACAACAATTTTGTTTTAGTGTTTTATGATAGTTGTAAAATTATAGTGTAATATGATATTTTTGATGTAGTGGTTCTGATTTTCGATCACACTTTTACTTCTCAATTAATATACATATATTTGAAATCAAAGTTAAAAATAATATTCCAATTATTATTATTATGTAGTAATGGAAAAGACCTCAGTTCATATTTAAATTAATTATTAAATCATTTAAACTTAATTTAAATAAATATAACCAGTTATTTATAAATGATGATGTCATAAAGATATTTTATTTTAAAAAATAAAACAATTATTTAATTACATATTCTAGCTTAAATGGAGAAACAAACGTATGTGTGTGTATATGTGTGTGTGTGTGTATCCACTCTCATATCATCTAATATTGAGAAATTTTCAGATTTGTCCAAAATCGGTTTTGATATCATCTAATATTGAGAAAATCTCAAATTTGTCCAAAATGGGTTTTCGTTAGTCTTCTAACGAAAATCCAATTTTTTGTTTTGTTTTTGTGAATAAGTTTCAGAAACAAGATCGCTGTTATTATTTAACAAATAGAACATGATTATTTATGCTTATTTGACTAATATTATAAATTTTAAAATTAATTAAATATTCCAGTCCAAACTGAAAAAATCCCGAATCATTACATCATTTTTCCAGCAGCTTTTTTAACAACGGTTGACGATTGCGGATAGTATACGACCGTCATTAATGATCTTCTTTCTTATAGTCTTTTAACATCAAGCCAACAATAAATGGGATCATTTCAAAATACCTAACATGATAAAAATGGTAAGTTGAATTTCCACCGCTGATACTTACTTTGACTATTTATTTAGAACATGATTTCGTACATGTTAAGATTACTCAAATTATGCCAAATTACGTGGAGATGGTCTTGAGTTAAGTAAGAACATATCAATGATTTTCATTTGATATTCAACTATATAGGTCAATAAAAAGTTTAAACGAGGCATAACGGAACTCTTCCTTATTTTTGTGTGTATGCTACACACACAAAAAGGAGAGCTAATCCTCTGTTTTCAAAATTTTCTGTCTTTCTGTACCCAACAAATCACAATACCTGATTTTTATCTTTTTGCAGTTAAGTCAAAGGAAAAAGATGATTTAATTGTAAAAAGGTGGAATTCATGGGATGCTGATTGGTTGGGTATAGAGGGACAGACAATGTTTGGTACAGGTGATTTTATTTGCACAAAAAGAGGGACTTAGGTCATATTCTGTGTAGGAGATGGAAGGCTAATGTTGTTTTTTAACTAGAGATATGAGCGAAGATGTCCCATTTATATATTTGGATGGTAAGTAAAGAAGTGAATTTTGATTCTTGCCTTTTGTTTCCTTATGTCCATATGTACATATTTTCTAACCCAGTCTCTTGTTGCGAGGACAACTCATTTCTCTAGTTTTTACCCTAGAGAGAGAATCACATCTTCGTGTCACACTAAGGGATTATCAAAAAATGAAACTATAACACTCCACATTGATTTCAAAAATGTGCTCTATTATTTGTTATTACTTTTTGTCAATGTGCAGGCTAGCTTGTATGCTATATAAGATAAAGAGTTCTAGCCTTGCTTCTCACTTCACCCAACCTATACGTACAAAAGAAAACGCTTCTTTGAAAAGAAAAAAGAAGAAGAAATGTCAAAGAAGGGAGCCAAAAATGAAGAAATAGACCTTAGAAGAGGTCCATGGACACTTGAAGAAGACTCCCTTCTCATCCATTACATTGCACACCATGGCGAAGGGCGCTGGAATCTTCTTGCCAAATGTTCAGGTTGTTCATCTTATTCATATTCTACCCAAAATTCAGTTATATATGTATGGATAACTCAGCTAACATAAAAATATACATAGGATTGAAGAGAACAGGAAAGAGTTGCAGGTTAAGATGGCTAAACTACTTGAAACCTGATGTGAAGAGAGGAAACCTATCACTTGAGGAGCAGTTCTTGATTCTTGAACTTCATTTCAAGTGGGGTAATAGGTAAACAACTATATGTAATTACTTAAATCACACAGCATAATTATCACCATAGTGAAGAAAGCACCCCTAATCAGCTTTGAAAATTTCAACAAATCAAGGTGGTCAAGAATTGCTCAGCATCTGCCAGGAAGAACAGACAACGAAATTAAAAACTACTGGCGAACAAGAGTGCAAAAGCAAGCTAGACAACTTAACGTCGATGCGAACAGTGCGGTATTTCGAGATATTATAAGGTTATACTGGATGCCAAAGCTAATTGAGAGGATAGCCATTAGCAATTCAAATAACAGTGTTGAACAAGTTACTCATATGAATCAACCTTCACAGTTTAATTCTTCAACAAAAGAATGCTATATTGATCCAAATAGCAGCTGTAGCACTAATACTGATATTGAAGCAGGCAACTGGGAGGATGAATTCTGGAATATGGACGAGTTGTTGCATGCTAGAAGTAGCATACTGTAGTAGTATTCAAATAGAAGAAGATGATGGTACGACGCATTTATTATTACGTATTTTTAGATGGTTTGATGTGGGTTTGTATGTATTTTTTTAGTGGTGCAAATTATGTTTAATGGCTGCTTGTCAAACATGTACAGAAGCATCTTTCTTTTCAAGGTAGTTTACTTTTCCACTCAACATAAAAATAAGTGAGGGATATAGGATGAATCATCTCACGAAATGATTGATCAATTTTGCTAAATAGGTACATGATGGATATTTCGATAATGGAGCCTATCAAGCTAGCTTACTGTATGCAATAATAATACAAATTCAGTTCTATGGTTCCATATAAATTTATTTTATTGTTCTAGCTTCTTCGTTGGAGGAAGAAAAAGGTGAAAAGAATAGCACCAGCGAACAATCGAAGGGAAAAGCTAATCAAATAATTGTATATATACTGTAGCATAAAGATTCAGTGGCGTTTCACAAGTTGGAAACTGTTAAACAACAACATAAAGGAAATTTTCCGATTGATCGTCATTTGTATGTTAGTTCATAAAAGCAAAAGAATTTTTCATCTTTTTATATATGTTTTCTGGTTTATTTTTATCTGATCTTTATTTCCCTAGATTTACTTGTGAAGCAATCATAAAACTATAGCCAACACTCCATCCCGTTCCTACCAATTGTAAGCGTAGGTAAAACTAACATAATAGTGGGTAATATATTTTAGCTACTAATATTGAATTGGTAGAAATTGGGTAGGTAAAGCTTAATGGAGAAAGAGATTTAGCTACACTTATTGATATTGGTGGGTAAAAGAATCAATGGACCTCACTACCTTATGACTCCAATAATGAGTCACCAACTGATTTGTTTGATGATGTGTCATCATAGATGGCTATTGACATAGCTGGTGATGTGTCATCCTACATGGATGCTGACACGGTTGTCGTAATAGTATACACATGACATATATTAATGCCGACACTTGGCATTTAATGGTTGGTTCATGTGTCAAACAATAATTTGTCCATGTGTCATCATTTGATTAGTGCATATGACATCATTTTTTAGGCTATATGGCATTATTTGTTATAAATAAATATTTACAAGAATTGAATATTTACACAGAAATTATTTTTAAGAAAATAACAAATATTTATTCAATTAAATATTTATTACACTTTCGAATTGTACACATATTGTTTCCTCACTATTATACAATCACTTATACATACACTTCCTCACTACATTTCACTCGTATACATTGGCTCCTTACTACATACTAATTCACTCATATACATGTACACAGTCAGTCACTCATACTCTCACTCTAGTTTTAGTCATCGGCTTCTTGATCCAAAATTTGTCCAATCGTCTATCGTACCTGCCATAATAAAATAGCATAGTAAATTGAAAAGAAACAATTTAATTCGCAAACATAATTTTGATATAAATTTATTTACCTCAGTAAGTTGGGTTATTTCTCACAATTTTTCTAAATAGGGTGAAACGAGTGTGTGTACCTATCATAATAGATTTATTAGCTTTTTCCTTCCAATATAAGGCAAAACATAAATATAAGCTTTAAAATCCAATCAGTCAGTTTTATACCAAATCAAATCAGATATTAGTAGAAAGTTATCAAATGAGATCAAATTAAATTAGCATTGAAAATGAAACAAATATATGAGAATTAATTAACATTGGTATGAATAAGATATTAAGTGGTAACATATTAACGTTAATATATAAAAGTATGAAATAAATTAACACAAATGTTAATATGTTACCATTTATTCCATACTTGTTTTAACGTTAACTAACATTAAATGGTAACATGTTAATTTATACAAGTATGAAGTTGAGTAACGTTTATGTATACAAGTGCAAGCAGTTATTTAAAGTTAATGAATGCTACCATGTAACCATTTATATAAATAATATGTTACCATGTAAGAAATGATGCCATATTAATTTACGTTAATTTATATGTAAATTAACATGGTACCATTTAATATGTAAATTAACGTAAATTAACATGGTACCATGTAATGTTAACCATTTATTTAATAAATTAATTTATACAAATGTTACCATTTGTAAATGCTACCTTGTATAAACTAACGTTAATCAACTGCAATTAATTTATACAAGTATGAAATAAATTAATACAAACGTTAATATATCTTCAATTATCACTAACTAGTTTTTTATGAATGCCAAGCTGAGCCCATGTTATAACTTCAAGTGGATCTTCTAATGTTCCATAACCACCTGGGAATGTAGTAGAGTAATATCAGAAAATATAAAACGAAGGAAAGATAAAATAAAATTTGTAACATAATGGATAAAATTAACCAGATAATGTAATGAATGCATCAGAGTGCTTAGCCATTTCTGCCTTTCTTTGATGCATGTCGCTCACTTCTTTCACTACCCCATACGTTTCTCCAATTAACTACATAATAAACCAAATATAAGATTGAAACCTTTGACTTTTATCAGATATGAATTTTAAGCCAAGATCACCTCTTTCGTCATTAGAGTCCTTGGTATGATCCTAATGTTTCCACACATAAAATAAAGAAAATTGATTGAGGTAAGAAATTTGTAAAATAGGAAAAGAAAAAAGGGATGTAAACAATATAAGTTAATTACCCAGTAGCATGACCATTAGCATTATGAATAGCTTCAGAAACTGAACCCATGACACCAACGCTACCATCCCCATAAACCAGATCCATTTTTCTAGCCATCTTTAAATAAATAAATAAATAAATAACGTAAGAAAGGAAGGAAGGAAGGAAGAAAAAGGAAAAAAATAAATTACCTTTAGAGATGAAAATAAAAGGTTTTCTATGCATTAAAATTGTGGTGAATACTAGCGTCAGTAAGCAGTTATTAACGTTAATAAATGCTACCATGTAACCATTTATACAAATAACATGTTACCATGTAAAAAATGGTACCATATTAATTTACGTTAATTTTATATGTAAATTAACATGGTACCATTTAATATGTAAATTAACGTAAATTAATTTGTACCATGTAATGTTAACCATTTATTTAATAAATTAATTTATACAAATTTTACCATTTATAAATGCTACCATGTATAAATTAACGTTAATCAATTGCAATTAATTTATACAAGTATGAAATAAATTAACACAAACGTTAATATGTTCCCATTTATATCAAGTATTGAGTCTATCATGTATAAATTAATCGTTAATATGTTACCATTTATTTCATACAAATGTTAAATGGTAACTCTTGGTAAATTAACGCAAACGTTAAGCAAGGCTAAAGTCAACCATGTTTTAATAAAACAAATATGAAATAAATGTAAAAGAAATTAAAGAAAAAAGATGTACATTAATTAACACAAACTCTTTATATATATATATATATATATATATATATATATATATATATATATATATATATATACAAACAAAATTGAATTGATTCATTTGTCTGTAAATATAGATCTAATATTAAAATGGAATTGAATGTATATTATATTAGGCTAATTCTGTTCTTACACCAAAAATTACTTAACATACACCAAAAAATAAAATAACTCACTACACACCGGATATTACTTTACATACATTGTATACTTTACTAAATTACCCTTATTTGCATCTTCTTTCTCTTCCCTCTTCAAAACTTAAAACACATATACCCAAAATTAGAAATTTATTGCACCAAATAAAGTAAAATTCAACAAAATGAATTTCATTTGTTGCATTAATATTGTTGCTATTTTAAAATTTTCAAAATTTTTTTTAATTTCAAAAGAATTATTTAAAATTCAGAAAAAAAATTCAATGCATCTAAATTACAACAATTATTTCTAAATGTTATAAGTAATTGAAATTTCAAGTTTCATGATGAAGTACACCAATAACATTGAATTAGCGTTTTTGGTTGGCATCAAATTCTATTGCTTTTGATGTTAATTTGATTTATTTTATGTGAAATTTTAGAATATGTAACTAAGAAAAAAGGATGTTTTAGCAATAAATTTTTATAAAAAAAATAACTGTGTACGTTATGTGATTTTTGATGTATAAATAGTGGCATTATATTATTCAAACATCATGTGTAAGAATAGCAGAGAATAGAAGAAAAGAAGAATAAGAGGATATACATGAATGTAATTAATTCCCTTATATGCATGAATCTCTTCCTTATATTATAAAAATCTATTTGTTATATGCATGAATGTAATTGATTTGGAGTTATTTTGGAGTTGGAGCTAGGAAATATACTAATTTGGCCTGTAGAATACACATATGCAAATTTATCAGATGCCCACATCATTATTAATTTGTTATTTTGTTGTTATTTTGCAGATTCATATGTGAATAAAAAGGTTGAAAAAAATACAGTTATTAGGGTATTTCATGAAACATGTTTTTAGAAAGAGAAGAAAATCAATTAAGTTTTAAAGTAAGAATGCCTCTCTTGTTTTAGAAAGGTATGTAACCATAGCAATAGTTGTCATCAAGATTATTGGTATTTATTTATAGTGGCAGTTTTTGTGTTGTATATTGTGGCCAATCAAAAGAGACTATGCGGATTGAGGCCACAAAAGAGATCACGTGGATTGAGATTTGTACCGTTAGATTTAGTCTAAAAATAAGCTGTTAAATTTATAGTCGGAGAGGATGGTCTAAATTGTGTCTCTGCAATAAACTAGAGAAAATATGTTTTGGTCATTTCAAATGATGACATATTAGCATGAAATTGTGAAACATTTGCGAAAAATTTAAAGTTAATCAAATATTTGGAAAAAATTAAGAATGTATGATAAGTTATTAATGAATGATTATTTAATATTAATTATTTACAATTTAATTATTGTTTATCAATTTACTAACTGTTAGTTATTTCAAATTTCAAAATAATTATTAATAATTAATAAAGAAATTATTTTACAAAAAACATTGCTAGGATATGTAAGCGAAATCTTCAATTCAAAAAAATTTACTAGAATATACTTTTTTAACACATCATTGAACGACTCGTCATTATTTTTAATGAAAGTTTAAAATGATATGAGAAAAATGTAGGGGTTAATCGCAAAAAAACTTCCCCTTCTGTATATGTGTGGATAATACATTTTAGATACCTATACTTACTGGTAGATAATCATCCTTTAACAATTTTATAAAATTGACAACATTTACCTACCAATGAATTTTACCATCAAATATTGGTAGACAAAGGTTATCTTTACCTACCTATATCTATTGGTAGGTAAAATATTGGTAGATAAAGGTCAAATTTCTTATAGTGTCATGATTCATTGTTAGAAACTGAACGAATGGACCAAGCGATCATGAGGTGGAGGTTGCCACGGGTTGGTGTGTTTACAACGGCAAACTATTTGTTGTTAATTATTATTATTATTATTTGAAAAAAAACCGGGTATTTATATTACATCAAAAAGAATACAAAAAAAAGATCGAGCCATTAACAAAATTCAACAACACACCAAAGCTAATACTATACAAAAAACACTAATAATAGCTCGATCGCAGGCACAACATACCAGACACTAAGAACAACCTCTACAAAATACAACAGCAAACACAAGACCACACAGAGAATTCTAAAAAAAACAAGCTAACAAGCAGAACCAAAGGAGCCAACAAGAAGCTCCTAGCAACCAAATCAGCAGCAAGACCAAAAAGAACCATCATGCAACACTAATAAGAACCACCTCACAGAATAGAAAGACATCGCCTCCAAAGCAGACTAGTTTCTATAATTTACCAAGCAGCAGCAAGTAATAATAACCTAACAGAAAAGAAAACTATCACTTCTTAACAGCACCTTCATTGGTAACTCCTTTTGCTTTTCTTGATTTGGATCGAGATTGAACTTGTTACACAAGTTTATTCCACTCTGAATTTTCTTCTACCAAGGGTTCGTCATATACTAGCTTATTAACATCTTTGTATTTACTGAATCTAACTGTTCTCCTCTTTTTGAAGCTATTGGTAGAACTAAAAGAACTGTAAGAACTGTCAGACTCGTACATAAGAAAATCTTTACTTACTTCGTCCTCGTCATTTTTCGACTCACCGCAATCCCCATATTCATCAGTTCTAACAGTCTTTTCAGAGTTGCCAATCTTGGTCGCACCTTTATCACTTTTATTTATATCTTTAACATTCTCATGGTGTACATTTTTCACATCTCTGTCCCCTATACTATTATCTTCAGTAGTAATATCTTCATCATTACGTACTTCAATAGCCATACCATCCTTATCATGCATGTCCACATTAGAATCAGCTAATACAGCAAAAACATTAGATAATGTACAATTCTTCAACCTGAAATTTTCTCCATTATTAACATCGATCAAGTTAATCTGAGATGAGGAGAGAATTCCAGCAGTGCCAGTCATATGCTTATCTTGGCTATCATTTCCCAGATTATACTCCATGTTTAACTCCTTATTTTTGGAAAAATCAATATCCATCTTGCTGTCATGTTCTTTGGGCATCCATATTTTAAGAGCTCCATTAAAAATTTATAACATCAAAGACTTTACCATTATAGGTTTATAACAGTAAGGTGTTTACAATTATAAATCCAGCTCTATTTTCCCAGCCGTCTCTATTTCCTTCCTTCTCCTCCTTTATCTTGATTTTCCACCCAAAAATAACCACATTTCTTACCATCCCCCCCCCCTCAAACACGCAAAACCGTTAGATTTGATCCAAATCAAAAACCACATGCATGGAAAAAGGTAGTATCATCGGTGCGGACGACATAGGCAGTAGTGGCCAAGAACAGAGGGTGGCGACGTACGTCCACTAACATGGAATAGAAGATATCATAGAAGCTACTAAAAATATTAAGAACTAGGGCGGAGCAAAGAAGAAGGCGGTCGACGCGGTCGCAGAGGACGTAAGAGTGGTCGAGTGGGCTAGATGCCGAGGGGGAAGGGGAAGATTTTCGCTAGAGTCGTCGAGTTAAATGGATTTATGGATGTGAACCTTAGGACGACGAAATTACATATGCCATTCAACTTTTATGCGATTTCATAAGGCGAAATACATGTCAGCACACAGAAGAGTTTGGATGTAAGTATCTTTTTATATGATTAAAATAATTGCAATAAGTTGTCAGATGAAATATATAGTATGACTTTACATTTAACTTTAGCAATCACGAAATATATTCGTTTACATGGTTCATTTACGAACACGCTTTGACTTTTTCATGCACATTGGTGGATAAGGATAAAATCATAGCACTATTAAAGGCCTTGGATCAACTATTTTTTAGGTAATCTAACGACTCTTTACTGAAAATACTAGTTAATTTATCATTATGTGATTTACCCTATCATGTACTCTACAATTCTAGGACTCAACCATATTATACATGGTGATGGACAATTGTGCGCGGCATTGTTTTACAGGCGTATAAAAACACCTATGTTCCACTTTTCTTGTAGTGAGCTAATAATTACACAGCTTGATTTTCCATGCTTACCGGCATTAGCATTGGAGTAGCCAGACATCCCTCGCTACCTTTCGAACTCGATGGCATGATCGTGCACTTGTTCATGATCTTTTTCCTCATCTTGATTCTTCTGATGCATCGTATTAGGCCGAACGCGCTATTAGAATTAGCGTTATTTGCATTGCCACGAACAACATACTCATTCAGTACGCTCCTGATGGCGTTATGGATTTTGCACGGTTATTTGACCTATACCTCATGGGTAACCTGTTTTCAGCACATCGAGAAGTAGTTTGGTTGTCGGATTTATTGAGGTAGCATCCAAGTTAGAATTCAGTGATACAATTATATATGACTGGGTTACGCCTATTCTTGCATATTTGTACATATGCCTTGACATAAAGTGCACCACTTATAACACATAGGTTTTGTTATTCAGTTTCTGGAATTATTGCAGTACTGATATTTTGAGTATTTCAAAAAAAATTAGTTCGCCATTTTAATTTGATGCATCTGCTTTTTTCCCATGTTTGTCATTTTGGACCACAAATAACAAGAGGTCAAGGGATAATGAATCCCGTCTTGTGTATTCGGTTGCCCATAACTAGATTGACTTGTGGAAGTACAAATACCAAATTATTCTACATCCACTTCGTGACAAAATTTCTTTTGGAATTGATTTTATAGAGATTGCTACGATGCTTACTAGTTACCAGGAGGGGATTTCCACCCATATCTTATCCCTTGATGTTCAATTTCTATTGATATTTCGATAGAGGTGTTGGAGATAGTCGTATGACTTTAATGCTATTCCCGATGATCCACACCCTCATACTAATCATTATGTGATTTACCCATAGTGCAACTAAACTTTACGAGGGTCCTAGGTTGGAAGATGACCGCGAGAGTTTTTATATTGTCATTCGCTAATACGCTGACTTCTAGCGCAAATTATTCACCAGTCCCACTGATATTATTTCCCGTGCAGCAGTGATAGATTCATTCGGTATGTCTGCTATACGACCCTACATACATTCCCCTGTTGTTGAGGATCTTACAGTAACGCCCCACACCCTTAATGCTATCATTATATGAAACCCTATTAAAAAAAATGGAGAGTTGTAGGTACAGAGACAAAAATATCACAGAGACTAAGATTCCACAACACGTAAACAAATAAAATACAGGGTAAGAAAAAGGCAATTTACATTAAAATAAAAACCATTTATTCCAACATAGCTAAATTGTCTCAAATCTTAACCATAAAAGAAATATCACCAGAATGCGTAATTATTATAATTTCCCCTAAATAGCCAAAGTAAACAATAAATCCATAGAAAATAAAAGAAGAAAAGTGATGCATCTCCGAAAGAGTCTCTAAGAAAGAACCAGCTAAGCAATCCAACTATGTGCTCCCTCCCTTAGAGTCTAGAGAGAAGAAAAAGGAAATAAGAAAATGAGAAATAGGTCAGACAAAAAATCTGGTAAGCTATAGTGATTACCAACACGACTGATAAGTGAAAGAAAATTAGATAAAATAGTAGTTCTAGTGTCACAAAGGGGTAAGTGTCTGTGTACACCTGAAAGTGAAGAAATATAATAAGAATAAAAGAAATGACATAAAAGATGTGGCTATCTCTTTCGCAAGATTTGATAATGATAATTCTTTTGCACTTCTATAAATTCGAAATAAAATAGATAAGTAGGATGGAATTTTCTAATTACCCAATTGATCGGCTACAACGAATCATGGATAACGTACGATTGGGTTTTGGTTTATCGGGACCTAGCCCATCAGTAAAAGACATAACCTTATCAATAGGTGTCAAAGTGGCTTATGTTCCCAAATCGAACCAATGGACGTGCACTGACCAGCAGCAACACACCCACACCCTCCAATTGGACCTACTTATATCCACAACATTGCATGGTGTGTGTGCCCTTGCCTCATATTGGGACAAAAAATGATAGTAAAAGGGTATATTACATGGAATGGATCCCAACAAATAACTTGGCCCAAATATCCACCACTGATTTGGCACCTCCAAACAATTTAATCGATATTAAGCCCATTAGTTTTTCTTATAAGACCATATGTCATATTAAAGCCTACGCCATATTTTAGGCTTGTAATTTATCCTTACACTATAAATTAATATGTCATATGTGGCCTAATCATGGCATACTAGTTTTTAGGATCGTAATTTACCCAAACACTATAAATCAGTATGTTCATATTAAACCCTGATGATGAAATTCTAAGAACTCGTAATTTAACAACACACTGTAAATCAATATGCAAATATTAAGCCTAACTGTCCTTTTCAGTTATCCCAAGTCATATTAAAATTTGCAAATAAACCATTCGTGTTTATTATGATTTCCAATTATCATATTTATGCAATTTACTCGTTACAATCCAAATTAGACTTAATCCAATTATTCCCTTCTTAATTAATGTTTTCAATGTATTCAATTTAGCCTCAATTTGATTATTTCGATTCAATTAGTTTTATTCCCTAATCTAGGCACAGAATAAAAGAAACAGAATAATAATCCATCACAAGTTATTAGTCATACAATTTCATGCCTGATTTAATCGTACTTATTTGCCTTTTGGCATCTTTTGGCATAACCCAAACAAACTGCAAAAAAATAGAAATAGAAAAGGGAAAAGAGATCTAATACAACAGTTTATAGAAACTTGAACAAAAATATATAGAAGGATCTTCAGAAAGAAAATAGAGACAATTTGAATCTGAAATAAACTGTGATAATGATAGTTTGTAAATAATCTATGAAGAATTCATATCAGAATGTCTAAAACTACTATTATACAAATTTTTCTTTAACTTTTTTCATAAATCTAGATAATCACAATATAAACTCACCTAAATTTACTTATCCAACGACCTCCGTAGTAATCTCCAGAATAAACAATCATCTCCTCAAAATTTGTGCGTAAACAAATTTTGTTCTAAACTATATTTTTATTTGAGAGAAAATGGTGCGATGGAGGCTTACAAATGAAGAAGGGATAGTGTGTAATGAGCGGAGGGATAGAGGCTTATTTATAGTGGAGTTAGAGTAACTTATGCCCTTAGATTTTAGGTTAAAATTCTCAAATTTCAAATACAAAAGAAAAGTCTTAAACCAACCAGAAAGTCCTATGATTCCGTGCCAGACATGAAATCGTACCTAGATTTTACCTTGGTGGACCCATCTCCCAACTGGACCGACATAGGGGTCGACCCATCTTTAGCCTATTGACCCAGCCAGCGACTGGGTCGTCCCAGTTCTAACTTTAAAAAACATTATTAATTTTATTTTAATTTGGTCTATTTATTTAATTTTAGAATTTAAATTTCAAGCTTATATTAGTCACAACATCTTCGTTTTTGGTCTATTTTACACAATCAAAATGTCTATCTGAATCAGAAAGTTGTAACAGACCTAATGGCGCAAACCCCATTGTCAAATTTCCATTTTTTTCAACTTATTCTTTAATTAAAATTTTTGCTAATTAATTATTATTCATTAAAATTTTGGGTTGTTACAATCTCCCTTCCTTAAAGGATTTTGCCCCCGAAATCTCTAAGCTAGAAGAGTAATATATATGTTTTCTACATCCATCGTCAATTGGAAAACATTGTCCATAATTTATCTAAAGCAATTTATGTACTTATGCAATAATTTAATGTATATGATCCTAACTAATGCAAAAGATTAGGAGGTCCACTGATTCAGTCGACCTCCTTTTTATGAAATTGTGTTAGTGTCATGCATCTAAATATATGCAAAAATCTTAACGATAACAGATAGTTCTATATGAGTGAACCAAATATAATCTATATGCAACAACCACTTGCCGACATCAATATATTACGACAATAGAGATAAATAAAATGCATACACATCTATATGCATATGCAGGTGTCTTATTCAACCGATCCTAGCACTTAGTGTGTGTGTATATGCATCGAATGCATCCATTTACAAATACTTGCATCCATTTGCAAACATAAAACGTAACATGTTCAACCCATCCTATTATCTATAGGTTTATCCTAAGATCTAGTTAAAAAGTAGAACCTAATAACTAAAGATGGAAAAAGGTCGAAACGTACCATCAAAAAGATAAGGATAACAAATATGCATTTTCTCCTTTGGCTCCCTAGTAGCCTTATTGGAGTCGTCTCCGCATTGAACCTTAACTAGTCTCACTTCTTTGTTTCTAAGCCTCTTGGTATCAAAATCTAAGATCTGCCGAGGTACTTGTCGAATGGATGCCTCCTGCTCGATATCCACGTCATCTAATACTCTAGACTCTACTACCACAGCCGAATCGTGTAGGAACTTTCGCAAGTGAGATATATGGAACATGTCATGAACACCCTATAGGTCTCAAATAGTCAAACCCTATAAGCCATATGCCTTGCTCTCTCTATGACCGGGAACCATCGAACAAAACTTAGGGCCAACTTTCCTACGTAGACAAACCTCACCATCTTCCTCAACGGGGAAACATTGATGAAAACCAAATCTCCATTAGCAAATTCTAAGTCGATCCTTCTTTTGTTCGCATATAACTTGTGTCTATCCTGTGCAGCCTTCATCCACCTCTTAATCAACTCAACCGTATTGGAGGTTTCCCTAATCATTTCTAGTCCAACAAGCAGTTTGTCTGTCGAGTCCCACGAATATGCTGGAGATATGAAAGGTCGTTCATACAAGGACTTGAAGGGTGCCATGCTAATGCTAGACTGGAAGCTATTATTGTATGCAAATTCCACGAGGGGTAAATGATCCTCCCAAGTCCCTTTGAAGTCCAAAATACACATCCTTAGTCGATCCTCCAAAATCCTATTCACCTTCTGAAATAAGTCCATCCAAATGGTAGTGATAAGCAGCTCTCAATGTGAGTTACGTTCCCATAGCCTCTTGCGGACTTCTCTAAAGCTCGCCAATAATAATCGGGTCTCTGTCATTCACAATGTTCAAAGGAATACCATGGAGTCTATCTATCTTGCAAATATACAAAGAAGCCAACAATGTCGTTCTCCTCTTACTCTTAACTAGGATGAAATGTGTGCTCTTAGTCAATTGGTCCACAATGACCCAAATGCTGGTGTTGCCCTTTCTCGACCTAGGGCAATCCATCCATAAAATCCATAGAAATGCCTCTCATTTCCATAACAGTATATGCAAAGGTTGAAGTTGTTCATCGGGCTTCTTTAGCTCTGCCTTAACCCTATGGCAAGTCACGCATCTAGCCACATACTTGGCCACACTCTTCTTCATGTCGGTCTAATAAAAGACCTATCCCATATCAAGATACATTTTATCACCGCCCAGATGGATGTTCATCTGAGAGTGATTAGCCTAGGTTATACATCATTCGTCAAAGCATCTGTGCAGGCAACACATAATCTATCATACCATCGAAGCTAAGCTCTACAATGCCTAATATGTCTAAGGAGGTGTCTAGAAACCTCTCCTCTACTTAATTTATTCAAAATACCTAAAATGTCGGGATTCTCTATCTACTTCTCCCCAATGTACTCTAGAAAAGTATGTAATATCTTGCATTTTTAATTAAATAATAAAATAAAATTCATAAAATTTTCTTAATTTAGTCACGGAACGAGCGTCGTTGCGTCTGTGGCAATTTTCTCATCAATTTTGACCTACGGTTTGTGGAAAACAGAATTAAAACAAAGAAGATATCATTGAATGAAGTTTCAGAACAAACATAAAAAGGAAGAAAGTAAAAGGATTACACATAAACTAAGAGTTTCCAATGTTCTAATTTTGTGAACAAAAAGCAGTGTGATCTAGTGGTTGATAATTTGCCTCCCGTATTGTAGTTCACGAGCATGTTCTTATGTGTACATACATATAAGGAAAAATTATATATGGATGAGTCTGTGTGTGTACATATATATGTACGTATGTGTATATGTGTGTATATGTATATGTATATGTATATGTATATGTATATATATATATATGAAATTCAAAAGTAACATGCAATTAATCAAAATAAGAAAGAAAGAAAGAAACGTCGGGATATCTCCTTTTGAATTTTGAAAATAAATGGAGTAATATATAGATATATACATGCAACAATTCCAAGAATAACTACACGTGTATTAAAAACGGAAAGGATCAATTAATTGATAACGTTAATAATAACATTTAAGAGACAAAAAATTACGTAGCTATTAATGGTTGAAATTCTATAAAGTTGTGCGTACATATATACGCATAGATTCAAAATTGAAATTTAAAGCGTAAACTTAAAACAAAAGGTAATAAATGTGGAATGAATGAAAATATGCAAGAGAATAACGACATTTGAAATTTGAGATAGATTGCCTGGAAAAATGGAAAAGAAATAAACTTAAAAACATTAAGAAATTATAATGTTAGACAAGCAATAAATGAAGAATACACCATGTGCAAACGTGGCCCTATACACAGTTTAAAAACCATTTATGGGTCGACCCTTACTTGAAGTGGGTTGATCCAACGAAGATCCAAATGATGTGTATTATTTCATTTGACGATTCTAAATTGTTCTCCATAAATCCAACGAATGTGGTTCTTTTAAGCGCCTATAAATAAGCTAGTAGGGTCTGGCCTCTAACTCATATTTTCTTAGTGGACGCCAGAGCTCTGCCATTTCTTTTCTCCTCCCAAATCTTCAAAATTGTAAAATGTTAGTGTAGGACTTCAGATTTGAGATTTGGAAATGAAAACGGTAGATTTTGGTTGTAGATGCTCAGAATTCTCTTCCGTACGAGGTAAGTTTGGTGAATCTAAATTAAGATTTATTCATTTAATTTCTTTCAAAATCAGATTTGTACATCCGTGGTAATTACAGTAGTAGGTTCAATTAGGAAGGCCACGGATGACGGATCTGAATCAAATTCAGGAATTAAAGAGAAATTAAGTGAGTGAATTTAAATTATATTTTCCGATAATGGTATATTGTGTCGTTTGATTCGTGTTGGAAATTACAATATGTTCTTCTTCTTTTCCCCTCTTCTTCATCAGAATATACAGTTTATGTTTAATTTTAGTTATGCGCAAAATAAATAAAATTGTCGTTATGCGCAAAATAAATGAAATTGTGGTTATGCGCAAAATAAAAAAATTATGATTAGACGAAAATTTATTTAAATTGTGGTTACGAGCAAAGTAATTGAATTGTGTTTAGGCGCAAATTTAGTTAATTGTCATTCTACGCAATTTAATGGGAGTTGTTATAAGAAGGGAAAAACTTGATGATTTGGGGATAAATGAATGTATTATGCCAAAAATTTAATAAAAGGAAAATTTGTAAGTAGGACTTGGTAAGAATTACTTAAATTATGTGACAAAGATTGTTATGGCATAAAATGAGTTAAGGTAAGTTCGAGAATTTCCATTTTACTTGTAAGAAATCACATTTCAGATTTATAATGTAAATAATGCAGAAAATTGTGAGGATTGAAAGAAAAGGAGTTGTAAAACAAATTGGGTCAAATTTTACTATAATTATGCAAAACAAAAAGGAAAAAATAAGCTAGAGACAGTAACTAATGTATGTATACTAAATTTGAAAGTTAATAGTAGCTTAGATTGATTGTTTAGGAAAAAGGGGGATATATTTTCATAGTTTTTTTTATAGAAGAAATGGAAAACAAAATTGAAAGTTTGAAATTAAATAAAGACACGCATTAGTGCGAAATAAGGATTTTGTTGTATTGCGCACTATTCAATAACCAAAAAATAATTGAAAGGAAATGTTTTGCAATTATGGATTTCCACTGTGTTAACTTTCTTAAGCTATGGAAATAGATTTTGTATAGTTTTAATAACCAATCAATTATGAATAAGTCCAATTCCCTAAAGAATAAATTGTAAAGATGGAAATAAAAAGGGGGTAACATTAGTGAATAATATTGTATTGAGAAAAAGAAATTAGAAATCCGTGAAGTATATAATGAACAGGGAATGCAAACTATTACAATAAATTATATAAAACGAGAATGTAATATAATAGGCAGACTTGTCATAGGGACAAGTAGGATTATAACATACATGTTATAATTAAAAGATGAAATGGAAAGTAAGAGTCTTATTATAGATGAACTTAAACTATGGGAAATAAGTTTAATAAGCGAACTCACAATTATAGTGGTAATATTACAACATGAGTTTATAATTAAATGGGGAGAGTAAAGTAGGCTTATTGTTAATAAACGTATATTTGAGGAATTAAATTTAATGAATATAATAATTAGCCATGGTTCGTTCTAGCAGTAAGAGCAAATTATGGAAAATAAGCGGCCAACTAAAGCAAATAAACAAATAATTTGAATGCGGAATAAATAATTTAATGTTTAATTTTATTAGCAATGCGGTAAGTAAAACTAGCATGTAGTTGAAGATTAGACATAGGGTCTAATAACGTAATGATGAGTAGCGTTTGGACCAGTCCATATATATCTGGGATGAAGAGCTTAACGGGAAAGATCATCGAGGGTGTCTGGAGACACGAGAGGAGCATGCCCAGCTTATTATTCGATAGGATTAGAAGGTTGTACGGGACTTCTACGTGACATGAGGATACTCCATCGTGGCCATCTGTGGTAGGACCAAGGAAGCTGTACCCACAGAGGCATGGTATTTACGGTTTCATCCGGTGAGTCTGCCTTGGCTCCATCTTGATGGTGGGCAACCTGAAGACAAATGGGGATGATCTTTGTATGATTTGATGGTTGCCTCAAGGGTGAGGCTTTGTGGTCATGATCCAACAAAGGATAATATGTCGGCGAATATCTTTCATTGTTAGTTGGAGCGTGTGTGGGAAAGACTAGAGCTAAACCAAGAGGCCAATGACCTTTTACTATCGGTTCATTATATGAGGGACCACATGTTTTCTAGATTGGATGATAGGGTGGTCATTTAGCTCATTGAATAGTCTTTCATTAGTAGGGGTAGGTTGGTTGGGGCCTTAGAGAGACACCGAAAGAGACAGACCTAATTTTGGGTATCTGTGTTGTTGACCTAACTAGGTAGTCCTTTACAAATATGTGTAAAGCCCACGACTGAGGTTCGCGGAGGAACTCAGGGATTAGAGCGTCCTTGTGGAGCAGCAGTAGAGGCTTATTCACTTTCACAATGTAGCTTAGTATGCTTTCGTATCGTGGAGATGGAAGTCCAGTACATTTTCGTAGTGCGACGATGGGGACCACTCGAGGAGGATACTGTGGAAAGTACCTCGATATATATTGGGTATATAGCTACATACTATTTTTATTAGTTTAATCTATGGGAAAATAGATGGGTACGATCTATGAGGAAAAATCGAAAGTGTATTGTGAGATAAACCCGAACACCTTAATTAATATGAATCGGTGACAGAACATTATATGTAGTGTTATTTTTCGAAAGTATAAGTTATCCATTCATCAGACCTTTTGTTTTGACACCCTCCTCATAACAAACCAGCGACCTGGACAGGTGGTTCAGATTCTGCAGCTTAAAGATACATATTAGATAGTGTCATTGTATTAGTATGTGTTTACCTACTATTATATATTATTCCCCTCTGCTGAGAGATTACTTTTATGAGCTCTGATATATTTATCATTGAATTTTTGCAGGATACTAGACAAATCAACTCGAGCTTCGACTGATTTGGATTTTTGAAAAAATTTAGGTCTATCAAAATTCAGGTTGTTACATTTGGTATCATAGCTTAGGTTTACAATTTCTATATAGATAGTGAGTGAGCGTATTTTTATTTTAAAAATATAAATATTATATATATATATATATATATATCCATAGAGGAACCCACTAATTAAGTGAAAAATACATGGAGAAAGTTAGGGTATTGGGTTTTTACACTAAGGAAATGGTTGTGGAAGTTTGAGGATTATAGAGCCATGAGTGACTGGAGTGGAAAACGTATTGTATGTTTGAAAAAAAAAGAGAAAGTTCCATGTGTTGATATTTGAAATTTTGGTATTCCAAATCAGTGGATTAGGCAGTAAGCCCTTGTAAATTGTGAAAGAGTAAGAAAGAGAAAATTGGATTAGGAATTTATATATATGAGTTTGGCACAAAAGTGACACTATTCTCATTTCTCAGTTTAAATATAGTTGGCAGGAATTTATGTAAAGGGAAATTTAGTACAAAGAAATGTAATTTCGCTCAAAGAATTTGGAAAGTGCAAAAGTTAGAAGCCACTTTGTACTTAACCCCACAGTTAAAACTTTTGAAACGAACTTGAAACAAAAATGTAAATGTAGAAAAAGATTTCTAGAAAAAGATTTCAAGTTTCAAAATTTTAAAAGTTTACAATTTTAGAAATTTGTTGGTTTGCAATATTAAGAGTTGCATTAGAATGATTTTTGAGAAAAACATACGAACTTGTTTTCAAAAAGTATTGAATGCATAAGAAAGTTGTGGAGTTAAGGGATATAAGTGGTTAAGATGAAGCGCGAATAAATGAATTGGCCTTATGGGGTGCATAGGTAACCTTGGGTGAAATAAAATATAAAAGTTTTCTTAAAGGACGGATTGTGACACACTTTAACTTGTTGGAATGAGAAGAATTATAACATAAGTTTTCCTGAATCAATAAGCTTGTAAGTAAACATGTTTTGTTAAAATGTAAGGAAATTTACTTTACATAGAGCACAAAAATCGTCTCTAGAAAAAAGGTTCATGGAAATTTGACCTTGAATATTTAAAAATAATTTAGTGAGAAGGGGTCCATTAGTGTGCATGGACACTTAGTAATGATTTTAGGAAATTTTGAAAAGATGTTTCAAGTGGTTGTTGTTTAATGGAAAGAAGTAAAAAGTAAAATTAAAACTTGCATTGTTCAAGGGATGAGGATAAAAAGGAAATGAATAGGAAAGTTTTATTTTAGTATAAAATTGCATTCCTATGTAGTGTTATGTTTAGAAACATAGAACAATTTAGTGGGATACTTTCTTCCTAGATGTTTGTGGTGATTGCTAAGTAAGAACAAAAACATAGGATATTGTGAATAAAATGAAAATGAAGGTAAAATATGAACAACTTAAAGGAAAGAACAAAGATGACAACTACAAAAATTGAGAACAATAAAAAAAGTGAATTCTTCTAAGAAAGTTTGGATAACTGAAAAGAATTTTTTCTTCTTATGTAAATGGTGCTTGGAATATAAAATAGGAACTTTTGTAAATTAGCAATTAAGGTTTTCATGTATCGGGGAAAATGTGCGTAAAAGTGAATGGAAAATATGTAATTTCCATTTTCTGTGTCTTTCTAACATAAGAAATCGAATTCAGAAAATTAGACTCGTCTTAAGTTCGCAAATCCAAAGTTGGCTGGTAGGATTTGGATGCAAAAATTGGATGAATTACGCTCTTACTCTATAAGAGTAAGGGAAAAATTGAATGAAAAAGTATTTTTGGTTTTCAAAATATTTCATTAATATAAAAATTGTCAGTATATTTAGGATGTGCGCGTCATGTTTTCAAAAGGTTTTCAAAAGAATTTGCATTCATATAGGAGATACCGCTTAGGCATTCATTGCATTCATGTATTTTTATGTTGTGTTACACTTTGTGCAAGTGTACAAATGGTTGCAAAAAATTGGATGTACACGCGATGTTTGTAAGTTATGCGAGGAATTACATAATTCTACCCTAATCCAATTTTGAGGACGAAATTTCCTAATAGTGGGAGAATGTAACACCCCGCATTTTTAATTATATAATAAAATAAAATTCGTAAAAGTTTCTGAATTTGGTCACGGAACTAGCGCCATTGCATCCATGGTGATTTATGATACATTTAGACGTATGGTTTGCGGAAAACGGACTTAAAACAAAAAGATATCATTAAATGAAGTTTCAGAACAAAACGAAAATGAAGAATATACAAGAAACACACGTTGAACTAAGGGTTTCCAATGTTCTAATTTTATGAACAAAAAGGAGTGTGGTCCAATGGTTGGCCACTTGCCTCTTAAGTTGTAGCGTGCGAATTCGAATCCCACCGACATCATGTTTTTAAATCTTAAGAGGGCCAACCAAAAAGATGCATGTTCTAAGAGAAAATTATGTGTATTCACATAAAAGGTGAAATTTTATATAGATGAGGGGGTGTGTATATATATGTATGTATGTGTGTGTGTGTGTGTGTGTGTGTGTCTATATAAACATGGAATTCAAAAGTAACAAGCAATTAATCGAAGCAAGTCAGAAATAAATGTATGGATAATGCTATTTGAATTTTGAAAGTAAATGGAGGCGTAAGCAGATATATACTATAACAACCCGAATTCCGACAGACCGAATTTTTTTCAAAATTCTAATCTAACGAAACTCGTGTTGGTTTGCTCTGGTATCCTGCAGAAAGGACGGAGACATAAAATATGTCAGAGCTCAGAAAATATCTCACGGCGGAATGGATAAAATATAATATAATCAGAGTATAGCCTTACCGTATTAATAATGCTGCTTAACCAATATCCAAATCTATCATGTCTCTGCCACAAATCTAACTTGCGAGTATGTTATGAGGATGGGGTCAGAACACAAGTTCTGGTGACTGGATTTAAACTATACACTTCTGATAATCCTACATATATCGTTCAATCATATTTTTTAATTTATTAGGTTGCTTGGGTTAACAACACTCAAGGCCTACACGCACATTGTACCTATTTATTTCCCAGTGGATTAACCTAATATAGTATATACGTGGCTACCCCTCAATATTGAGGTACACCCCATGGTACCCTACTCGCGCGGTCTCCATCATAATGCCACAGAAATTAACGCAGTCCCTCATCCTACGCCGGAGTGACACACGGATATCTACGTAACAACGTTATGTTTCACATATATCTGTCATTATTACGCTATGTAAGCGTACGGACTGCCACCGTCAATCGAATTAGATTTCACATTGGTGTAATACACTCAAGTCTACGATACACCACCCAGAGCCTACATGCATATATCTAAACTGTCCCATGTACATATCTTCAATCGTATTCGATGCTTTAGCCGCACATAATGTGCACTAAGTTCCGTGGCAGAGCTATACAAGAAACACGTAACTTGGCAGGAGCTTTTCCATATCTGTACAGACTCGTCTTTAAGTGCCTCTAAATACATATATTCCTAGGGTCTGTTTTTCATGGTGGCTATGGCACCACCTCGGCACCTCCCTCAACCAGTAAAGACTACAAGAGCTAAACGACTTGCCCCTAACAAACAATCTATCATCCAGTTGGTGTCTTCCCTCAACCACCATTCCTCGATAGTGAAAGGTGAATTGTATATTGGTTTTAGCTCTATTCTTTCCGCATCCCACTGGTTTCCGATGACGGGTACCCGACGATCTACTATCCTTGTTGGTCCTGACCTCGACTCCCGTTGAGGCGATCGCCGAATCACCCTAGTGTCACCTCATCACATCATTCTGACTGCACGGCTACTTTGCAGTCAAGGCCCACCCACCTAGTAGTTACACACAGACCCAACCTCTGCGAGCACAGCCTAAACATATTCCACTGCACAAAGGACTATCAGGAGCACCTTACGTATCTCTGGAAGCCGCGTGCTTCCCCTTCCAGTCCTTCGGAGCTGATAAAATAATCATATGAATGTGCGCTCCCCTCGTCCTTATGACACCACGATGATCTACCCCGTTAGGTTATTCACCCTCAAACGTACGGACTAGTCCAAGCGCCTCATTTTAATATGTCATTAGACCCTATGTCTAAACAATCTTTTACGCGCTTGCTTACTTCACCGGGTTTCCATTTAACTTGGTTATCTCCGGTCGCATTGGCTTCTTATTCAAGTTACCAAGTTTCTCTTGCTTATTAATTTCAGTCATATAACTTAACCCATTTAAGTTTATTAATTAGACCACAACATGTTATTCTCTAGATTGTGATCCAAGGTTTGTAGTCCATAATCCCTTTGTATTCTTGTTTGATTTCATCGTTACAATAACATGTTCTACCTAATATGTAATTAAGTATATCTCAATTCACATGTTTTCTTTTTAACATGTCAGCTACTATTTATGATTTTATATAACTTATTTCATTTCATAAGTTTTCCTCATTCTTTCTCATTTAGTCATAATTCCATTTTACACTGTCACTACAACTTATCGTTGTTTACTTATTAACTTAGTTCTCTTAGCTAAGGTCCACTAATAAGTTTCTCATCCCATAAATATAACTTATGTTGTCCTCAGTCGTAGATTTAAGATTCTTGTTCTTGTAAATAACTTAATTTACAATTATGCACAAGTTATCCTCTTACATAAGTTATTCTATCCCCTTTATCATTTATTATCATCTAAGTTATAATTTCTACTTGTCCCTAGGACAAGCCTAAACATGTTATTCTCATCAGCAGATTTCATACCTCCAAGTTTGCAGATTACTTAATTTATAGTTAAGTACAACTTCTTACATTTCATAATCGTTCCTCCTTTTCTCTACTTACTACAATCAACTGGTTTTAGTTTTCCCCATTTACTGATTACATAATTTTACAATTAAGTGTCACTTATCTCATTTCACCAGTTATCTCATTTCCTTACTAGTTTATTATAGCCTAATTTATATTCTTCACTTGTCCCTAGGACAAGTCTATGTATTATACAAAATTCTTATTAATGTAATTTATTTATAATAGGTTATTATCATTCCCCGTTCATTCCATTCCTTTTTACTGTTGTAATTATCTTTCATTCAATTCCATTTATTTCCATTAATTTCAATTAATGTCATTTGTCAATCCTTCCATATACATATATTTATATATATGTTTATGCACTAGACCTCCCACATTAAGCCTACACTTATGGATGCTGGATTTGCCGGGCGGTTCTAGGCAGACTTCTTCCACAAGTTGATTTAACCTCATGTCTTAGCACCGTTACATGTTTTATTTATGCACTTAGACCACTCACATTAGATTTACCACTTGTGAATGTTGGATATGCCGGGCGGTTCCGGGCAGACTTCTACCACAAGTGTAATCTAACCTCGTGTCTAAGCACGGTTACAGTTCCCTATTTACTGTAAATTCTAGGCGTCTTCATTATTAACCAATTATTCTTATGTCATTATAGGTTTTCATGCCCCTTTCCCAAGTCATATTTATCATGTACCATATGTGCAAATTAAGATCTTTAATTATAATTTGATTTATGCCCCAAACCCATATTCATGTATTCAATTTTATGGTAACTTGAAACCATTTAATCATATAACTAATCCAATTCATGCAAGTGAGGATTCATGTATATAAATGTGACAAGATAACGTGTCATTTTCTCAATTCTACATCTAACAATTCAAATACAAGTGAATCATGTAATCATAACAACAGTAGTCATTAACTATATTATAACAAGTTTTTATTCATCATGTAAACATTTCAACGCTTTAACTGATTCGACATATGAATTTTCCCAATACATTCATATTAATGTCTCAACTTGTTATAACAGTAATACACGATTATTCTGGCAAATTTACATATAATAGGGGGAATGTTTAAACGATAATATATCGTTATCTAATATGATATAACTTAAATCCACTCACCTCATATCCTTTCCCAATCCTGGATCTAATCCAGATCTAGCATTTCATGGTTTTCCTCAAATTATATTCAAAACCTAATAACCATGGATCTGTAATTTTTACTAAAAGAAAGAAATAAAAAGAAGAAAGAGAAAGGAAGAGAATGGAAAATAGACCAGATCTAAGAATTACCTCACTTCGATAAGATATCTAAACACCCATTTACAAGCATATGTTCCTTTCCTCCAGATTTGGATTCAGAACTTTACCTAAACTAATAACCTTAATTATCTGAAATAGATTTGGGGAGGAAGAGGAACGACAGAGCTTCTGCGTAGCCTCAGATATACGTGATTAGAGTTGGATTTACAGGCTTATTTATAGGTGTATCAAAGAAACGTGGTCCTTTAGATTTGATTTGCAAGTCATCAGAACCATCAACGTCAAAACATTTTTCAGATCTATGGTGGGGTCGACCCCCCTTCAGGTGAGTCGAACCATGGGTCGACCCCCAACGAGTAAAATTCCCGCTTCGTGTTTGATTTTATTTAATATATATATATGTATATATATGTATATACATATAAGCTCCTTATATATATATATATATATATATACAAACTTCAAATGCACATAACTTCTTCATACATTATCCGTTTTACGCAAACCAGGTGTCTATTTTGACCAGAATTCCGAGACGAATGCAATGGCGCAGTACTTTCACTTAATTCTGAATATTTAGTTAAGTTATCCTTATTTTATTATCTTGAGTTAAAAATGCGGGGTGTTATATTCTCTCACCCTTAGAAAATTTTGTCCCCGAAATTTGATAGGGGTAAAAATTCAATAATCCCTCGCATAATATACATCCATCATGTGTGCATCCAATTTTCGCAAACATTATGCACTTGCGCAAAGTGAAATATAACGTAATAATACATGTATGCCTAAGTGGTACCTCCTACGTGTATGCAAGTTTTTCAAAAATCCTTTTTTAAATATGATGCTCACATCCTAAATATATTAGCAGTTCTATACGAATGCAAAATTTTGAAAATTTAAAATGCTTTTTCATCCAAATTTTCCCACACTCTTACTGAGCGAGAGTGTAGTTCATCCAATTTTTGCATCCAAAATCCTAGCAACCAACTTTATTATTTGAATTCCAGAAAAATTTAATTTTCTAAATTTGATTTCTTATGTTACAAAATGGTGGAAAACAGAAAACTTCACATCTTCCGTCTTTCTTTTAATTACCTTTTTCCAACCGTACTTGGATATTATGAAACTATTTTATAAAGATCCCCTATTTTTCTTTCCAAGCACATCCCTCAAAAGAATTTTTTTCCGTTACTGATTCTCTTTTTCATCTTATCTTTGAAATTTTTATCTTTATCCATCTTTTCTCATAAATTATCATGTTTGTTGCTTTGCTGAATTTGTTGTTTCCTTTTTAGTTGTACCATTTCTCTTTTCTTAGATTATTTAATTATCAGATATAGATTTAGTTTTCAAATAAGCCTTCTATCTTTCAACTAGAATAGGAAAATGAACACTCTACACATCTACTACTAAGGGCCAAGAATCTTGGGATTATGTCTCCCTTAGACGTAAAATTCCAAACCATAGGATGTACGACAGGTTTAGGTGTTACCCTAACTACCCAACAAGAACAAAATAACAGAACGATCCCAATAGAAATGTTGTAATGGGTTTTACCCCTAACATGAAAATTAACGGCAGAATCTAAACACTTGCCCTTTTTCTGTCTAGTAGTCACTACTAATTCTAGCTGTGTACAAACAGTCATTTCAAGCAACATCCTAGGCTTTTTAATGCTTATGCATTCCACCGGAACTTTCCATTATTCCAAGATAATTCTCGCTATTTACTTCATAGACTCAAACTTTTCCCATCTTTCCTAGGCACTAGTCCTTTCCTACTCCATACTTTTAAAACACGGTTTGACCTTTTTGGTTTCACTTTTTTTTCAAAAATTAAAAATATCAAAACTTTATTTTCCCCATCAAAACTTACTTTTTCCAAACCATAAAACATGTCATTTTAAAAAAATGTAAATCATTTTTTTTCAAATCAAAAAAACTGGAGTAGGCAAGGACAACTAATTCTCAATCAGGTTTACGACAGGTTCTTGCTAATAAGGTCAGTTCAGTCTCTTACTACAAGGTGCAACCATCTAGTCTATTTTTAATTTCTACAACTTATTTTGTCCACCCAACCGAATTTTCTTTTCAAAATAATTTGTCAAAAAGGATTGTCATAAGAATAGAGATTTCAAATCTTTCTTTATCGAGAACAAAATGCAATACTTTCTAAGTTTTTAATTTAGATCCTTTCATGAAATGTAACAAGAAAACTAGCGAGCTATGCTTTATAATATGCACCTTTTTCTGATAGAATTCTACTTTAGAAAAAAAATTGTGAGAAATCATAGCTTCCAAAATATACCCCATTTAACCCAATATGTACTTCTTTACATATTTTCAAACTATGACTTTTAAGATTAAAACTTGAAAACACCATAAACCCTTTTCCCAAACTTTTACAATTTCGAGTTCTTAAAAGTTAACAATGGGGTTAGACTCAAAGCGGGCTTCCAATTTTTCTAGGCTTTCCTAGACACTCCCACAAAGTCAATTCTCTCAACTATACATATTCCTAATCCATTTTTCTCTTTTTAACATTTTCCAATTTATAAGATTTTACAGCCAAACCCACTAACCGTCAATCAACAAAGTCAATTCTCTCAAATACTAATCATATGGAATCACGTTCCTTCCATATAAAATGTAATGCGCACTTTCCACCCAAATTACTTAAGGGTCTCAAATTTCCATATTCATTCCTTTAGTGTACAAAACAAACATCCCATTTCTTACCATATTATACTCTTTCTATTTAGTGGGTTCCTCTATGGATCCAGGTATATATATATATATATACAAAATATGTTTGTATTCTAAAAATACAAATATGTTCACTTACTATCTATACAGGAATCCTAAACCTAAGCTCTGATACCAGATGTAACAACTCGAATTCCGATAGATCGAACTTTTTTCAAAATTCTAATCTATCGAAACTCGTGTTGGTTTGCTCTGGTATACTGCAGAAAGGACAGAGACATAAAATATGTCAGAGCCCAGAAAATATCTCACAGTGGAATGGATAAAATATAATATAGTCAAAGTATAGCCTTTACATATTAATAATACTGCCTAACCAATATCCAAAGCAATCATGTCTCTGCCACAAATCTAACATGCGAGTATGTTATGAGGAGGGGTCAGAACACAAGTTTTGGTGACTGGATTTAAACTATACACTTTGGATAATCCTACATATACCGTTCAATCATATTTTCTTATTTATTAGGTTACTTGGGTTAACAACACTCAAGGCCTACACGCCCGTGGTACCCATTTACTTCCCAGTGGATTAACCTAATATAATATATATGTAGCTACACCTCAATATTGAGGTACACCTACCCTACGCGCGTGGTCTCCATCGTAATGCACAGAAATTAACGCAATCCCTCATACTATGCTGGACTGATGCACGGATCTCTACATAACAACGTTATGTTTCACATATATCTGTCATTACAATGCTACGTAAGCATACGGACCACCACCGTAAATCGAATTAGATTTCATACCAGAGTAATGCCCTCAAGTTTGCGATACACCAACCAAGCCGACATGCATGTATCTAGACTGTCCCATGTACGTAGCATCAATCGTATTCAATGCCTTAACCGCACATAATGTGCACCAAGTTCCGTGGCAGGGCTATACAAGAAACACTGAACTTGGTCGAGAACTTTTCCATATCTGTACAGACCCGTCTTTAAGAGCCTCTAAATACATATATTAATAGGGTCTGTTTTTCATGGTGGCTATGGCCCCACCTCGGCCTCTCCATCAACTAGTAAAGACTACAAAAGCTAAATGACTTGGCCCCAACAAACAATCTAAACATCCATTTGCTCAACCATCGTACCTCGATAGTGAAAGGTGAATGGTCTATTTGTTTTAGCTCTAGTCTTTCCGCATCCCACTAGTTATCGATGACGGGTACCCGTAGATCTACTATCCTTGTTGGTCCTGACCTCACCTCCCATTAAGGCGATCGTCGAATCACACTAGCATCACCTCGTCATAGCATTCTCACTGCAGGGCACTTTGCAGTCAAGGCCCACCCACCAAGTAGTTACGTGCAGACCCAACCTCTGCGAGCACAACTTAAACATCGGCCACCGCACAGAGGACTACCAGGAGCACCTCACGTATCTCAGGAAGCCACGTGCTTCCTCTTCAGTCCTTCGGAGCTGAAAGAATAATCAGATGAACGTGCGCTCCCCTCGTTCCTTATAAAACCATAGTGATCTACCCCCGTTGGGTTATTCAGCCTCAAACGTACAGACTGGTCTAAGTGCCTCATTTTAATGTGTCATTAGACCCTATATATAAACATTCTTTTACGTGCTTTCTTACCTCACCAGGTTTCCATTTAACTTGGTTATCTCCGGTCACATTGAATTCGTATTCAAGTTACCAAGTTTCTCTTGCTTATTAATTTCAGTCATATAACTTAACCCATTTAAGTTTATTAATAAGCCCACAACATGTTATTCTCTAGATTATGATGAAAGGTCTGTAATCCCCAATCCCTTTATATTCTTGTTTGATTTCATCATTACAATAACATGTTCTACCTAATATGTAATTATGTATACTCAATTCACATGTTTTCTTTTTAACATGTCAGCCATTAATATTACTCAATTCATTTCATAAGTTTTCCTCATTCTTTCTCATTTAATCATAATTCCATTTTACACCATCACTACAACTTATCGTTGTTTACTTATAAACTTAGTCTCTTAACTAAGGTCCACTAATAAGTTTCTCTTCCCTTAAAATATAACTTATGTTGTCCCCAGCCGTAGATTTCAGATTCGTGTTCTTGTAAATAACTTAATTTGTAATTAAGTACAACTTATCCCCTTACAAAAGTTATTTTATCCCCTTTATCGTTTATTATAACCTAAGTTATAATTTTCACTTGTCCCTAGGACAAGCCTAAACATGTTATTCTTATCAGCAGATTTCACACTTCTAAGTTTCCAGATTACTTAATTTATAGTGAAGCACAACTTCTTACATTTCATAATCTTTCCACCTTTGCTCTACTTACTACAAACAACTGGTTTCAGTTTTCCTCATTTAGTGATTACTTAATTTTACAATTAAGTGTCACTTTTCTCATTTCACCAGTTATCTCATTTCCTTACTAGTTTATTATAACCTAAGTTATGATCTTCACTTGTCCCTATGACAAGTCTACCTATTATACAACATTCTTATTAATGTAATTTATTTATAATAAGTTATTATCATTCCCCGTTCATTCAATTCCTTTTTACTGTTGTAATTATCTTTCATTCAATTCCAATTATTTCCATTAATTTCAATTAATGTCATTTATCAATCCTTCCATATACATATATTTACATATATGTTTATGCACTAGACCTCTCACATTAAGCCTACACTTGTGGATGCTAGATTTGCTGGGCAGTTCCGGGCATGTTTTATTTATGCACTTAGACCCCTCACACTAGATTTACCCCTTGTGTACGCTGGATATGCCGGGCGGTTCCGGGCAGACATCTACCACAAGTGTAATCTAACCGTGTGTCTAAGCGCGGTTTCAATTCCCTATTTACTATAAATTCTAGGCATCTTCATTATTAAACAATTACTCTTATGTCGTTATAGGTTTTCATACCCCTTTCCCGAGTCATATTTATCATGTACCGTATGCGCAAACTAATAATCATAATTTGATTTATGCCCCGAACCTATATTCATGTATTCAATTTTATGCTAACGTGAAACCATTTAATCATATAACTATTCCAATTCATAAAAGTGAGGATTCATGTATATAAATGTGACAAGTTAACATGTCATTTTCTCAATTCCACATCTAGCAATTCAAATACAAGTGAATCATGTAATCATAACAATAGTAGTCATTAACCATATACTAACAGGTTTGTATTCATCATGTAAACATTTTAATGCTTTAACTGATTCAACATATGAATTTTCCAAAATCATTCATATTAATATCTCAACTTGTTATAACAGTAATTTTCAATTATTCTGGCAAATTTACATATAATAGCGGGGAATGTTTAAATGATAATATATCATTATCTAAAATGATATAACTTAAATCCACTCACCTCATATGCTTTCCAAATCCTGGATCTGGTCCAGATCTAGCATTCCATGGTTTTCCTCTAATTGGATTCAAAACTTAATATCCATGGATCCATAATTTTTACTAAAAGAAAGAAAAAAGAAGAAGAAAGAGAAGGGAAGAGAATGGAAAATAGACCTGATCTAGGAATTACCTCACTTCGATAAGAGATCTGAACACCCATTTACAAGCATATGTTCCTTTCCTCCAGATTTGGATTCATAACTTTACTTAAACTAATAACCTTAATTTGCTTAATAGATTTGGGGAGAAAGAGGAATGGCAGAGCTTATGCAAAGTCTCAGAAATATGTGATTAGAGTTGGATATACAGGCTTATTTATAGGTGTATCAGAGAAACCGAGTCCTTTAGATTTGATTTGCAAGTCATTAGAACCATCCACGTCAAAACAGTTTTCAAATCTGTAGTGGAGCTGACCCCCCTGTTGATGGGTCGACCCGCAACAGTCAAAATTCCCGCTTCGTGTTTGATTTTATTTAGTATATATACATATAAGCTCCTTATATATACCAACTTCTAATGCTCATAACTTGTTCATACATTATCCTTTTTAAGCAAACCAGGTGTCTATTTTAACCAGAATTCCGAGAGGAACGCAATGGTACAGTCCGTTTCACTTAATTCTGAATATTTTATTGAGTTATCCTTATTTTATTATCTTAAGTTAAAAATGAGGGGTGTTACATATACACACAAGAATTCCAAGAATAACTTAACATGTATTAAGAATAGAAAGGATCATTCAATTGGTAACGTTAATAATAATGTTTAAGAGACAAAATTATAGCAAATATTAATGGTTAAAATTTTATGAAGTTGTGCATAAATATATACGCACAGATTCAAAATTGAAATTTAAAGCGTAAACTAAAAACAGAAAGAAATAAATGTGGAATTAATGAAACATATAAGAGCATAACGGCGTTTGAAATTTGAGATAGATTGGCTGGAAAAATGGAAAAGAAATAAACTTAAAAATTTAATAAATGTTATCATTAAACAAGTAATAAATGAAGAATAAATAACGCATGAACATGACCCTGTACATGGTTTAAAGATGGTGTATGGTTCGACCCTTGCTTGGTATGGGTCGACTTATGTGTAGACCCACCCAAGTGCTGTGTCGACCCATGGGTCGACATAACATGGGTATGGGTTGACCCAATGAAGAGCCAAGTGATGTGTGTTATTTTGTTTGACAATTTTGATTTGTTCTCCATGAATCCAACAATTGTGGTTTTTTGAGTGCTTATAAATAAGCAAGTAGGGCTTAGCCTCCAATTCATATTTTCTGAGAGGATGCTAGAGCTCTCCCATTCCTTTTTTCCTCCAAACTCTTCTGAATTATAAAACATTAGTCCCAAACGTCAAATTTAAGATTTGAAAATGAAAATTATAGATTTCGGTTGTAGACGCTCAGAATTCTCTTCCGTACGAGGTAAGTTTTGTGAATCTAAATTAAGATTTATTCATTTAATTTCTATTAGAATAAGATTTGTGTAATGACCCAGATTTCCGCAACATCAGAGTTGACTATATACATCATACGTCCAACCCAAATATCACGAAAATACGGAACATTTTTTTTAGAAGAAAAAGATAGAAGCAGAACAGAAATAACAACACAGAATCTCACATCGCAGTGGAACAAAATATAATATATCATATCTTTGAAATACAAAATCTTAACTGTATAACATACACTTATCAGAGTACAACACTTACAATACAACGGAACCACTATAACTAGATAACACTGAAGCCTCCTGCTCCAAGCTCCTTTAGATATATCTGAAAAATCCTGAACTACTTGACTGCCCGTACAAATTTAGGCATCCAAGAGTTTAGGTAGAACAAAACAAAATAAACTCCGGGTCAGTCATGGGACTGGTATGAGTAAACAGTTTAAAAACAGTTTCAGAAAACTGAATGATATCTCATAAGACCACGCCGTATAACACGGAACAGATTTTTCCCTTATGAAAATCCAAACACTTGACTTATCTTTATATCAAAACTCTTTTGATATTATAATAATGTCTAAATCAAGTAAATAACAATCTAGTGGAACGTTTGCATCTCACGTTCCACATATATATACAATCAAAACCGCAAGCACGTATTGGGTAATGGATTTCCAACTATGACAAGGTATGGAACCACCTTCCGCTGGTATATCTCTAGAGGAGAATACACCGAGTTCAACAAGAACATCTTGCAACTCAGCCACACATGACCGACCACTCATTTCGCTTGAGCGTATCGAATGTATATCACCAACGGTTGGGAGCAGCAACCGTTTCCCGAATGGGACAGCATCGACAATAGATTTTTAGAAGTAAATGAAACTCTAGATCAGGTGATTATACACCCGAATAGGTGCGACCTACATAGCCATGCTGCTTGCCCGATTTCTGTCATTTACCGGTTGATGAGGCTAGAAGCTACGCTTTATCATCACGCCATATTCACTTCGAATGTCACATTGTCAAATCCATCAAATCACCGATTGACGTCCTCAACAGTACATTACGTGTTAGCTAAAAGAAGTTCCCTTCTCCGCTTCCACTCTTGGTACGATTGGAGAAATCAATATACGTGATCGTCTGGAAATACTCTGTCAGACATTCATCCATACAGGTCACCCAGGAACAGGATGAACTGAAGGCACAATTTCTATTAATAGAAAAAGTCCTTGCACTCTCCTCCGTCTTCGATTATCTTTATATAATCTGATTCGCACGCTACTGCCAATACGGTGTGGTTCTTCGGATAATAATCCAACCGATCTCTCCATATTGACAACGATGTTCAAAACTTCGATAGTCTGTGATTTAACTATCGAATAAAAACAAGTGTTTCGATAGTCGATGATTTAACTATCGAATAAAACAAGTGTTCATCCAAACATCCAACAATCAGTGAGCCTTTAATTAATATTTCATTAATTAAATCACTTCTCTATTTCTTTATCAATATTTGTTAACCAAATATTTTCAATAACCATATTGGCCTTTTTTCGTTATTTGGAAAACATTTCCGAATATCGCTTTCCTTTATTTTCTAAACTTTAGAAAATATATGCTAGTTATAATTGGAAAATATTCCAATGACTTATCTCTTTCCCGATCTCGTGTATTTCTATACTTAGGAAACGTTCATTATTCTATTTCCAAGTTTTGCACATATTTGGGTTAAAACAGATGTTGTGTAAAACATCGTTACGACAACCCAAATACAGTATTTAACTAATTCTTATTCCACATTGATCTTCGAGCCTGAATCTTGCTACTTATCGGTATATCATGAAATCAACCAAGTTGGGGTATAATTACCTCTCAGACCTTGACTGAATAACATTTAACGTCAAAACAGACAAGACTACTTACTCGAATAATCAATACCATACAACTGATTATTCACCTTTAAACACATATACACTTTCTCTTTCTATTCCTACGAGATTTTATTCTTATACTTCCCTTTTTGATTATACTATTCTATTTCTAAGTTCGTTTTCTTATCGACTTCTATATATATCGATACGTTGATTTCTAACTATCAAATTATCTTAAAAATATTCTAACTCCTTAAATTCCCGGAAAAATTCGCCATAACCTCCTTTGTACCGGGAGCATCGGGAAATTTCAAATAGCTTTCCTGGTCCTTCTCATCTCAAAAAGAAAAAGAAAAAAGTCAAGCGGCTAGCCGATACTGCGCATAAAATCTCATATATGAATTATATACGTACCTTTTTGTCGGGCATTCTATTTATTTCACTTCTATACTTTATTCCATACCTGTCTCCTGTATGTCTATACCTGTCCAATCTATTTTAACTATACCAATCGTTTTAACTCAATTTGTTAATTAAATCTGTTAATTAACTTTTCAGTCTATTTGACCTTCATATTTGAACATGACATGTTCAAATATATTTTAACTGTATATTAACAAATTCTAATTATACTCATACTCTCGTTTCCCTATTGACTTCTTATTCAAATTCCAATTCAATTCTATTTGAATTCTCTTTATTTAAAACTTCATTTGAATTCTATTTTCAAATTCTAAAGTTAAAGTCCATTTGAATTCTATATTCAAATTCTATAGTTAAAGTCCATTTGAATTCTATATTCAACTTCTATAGTTAAAGTCCATTTGAATTCTATATTCAAATTCTATTTTAATTCCTTATATTCAAAGTCCATTTGAATTCTCTGCATTATTTATAAACAACGTTTATAACTTCAATTCAAATTCCACCTTTCCATTTATAAATAACGTTTATAAATTCAATTCAAATCCCATATTTCATTTATAAACAACGTTTATAAATTCGATTCAAATCCCATATTTTCATTTATAAACAACGTTTATAAATTCGATTCAAATCTCATATTTTCATTTATAAACAACGTTTATAAATTCGATTCAAAACCTCACCTTCCATTTATAAACAAAGTTTATAAATTCAATTTTTTGTTTTATATACCTTCAAAACAAGTTAATATTTTCTATAGTTTTATTTAAAAATTTAAATTCTATTTATAAAAATATAATTTTCTTTTTAAATATCAAATACCCTTTTTGATGTTTTTATGAATCAATATTCAAGCCCCAGGGATATTTTCAACAATCAAATCAACCAATTTTCAATCATTTGATTTTTAACACATCATATAGGAATATATATGAAATCAAACAAACAACAAACAGATAATATATTTTTGAGGAATCCAGTTGGATTCCTCCAACCTGTTTTCCCGCATCCACAGACGTTAGCACATAAATAATACCTATCCTGCTTTGAGGCAGGACATCGCGGTATAGAAGATCATCCACTAATCATAGCGTGGGGCGTATAGGGTAATCATCCGCTATGAAACCGCGGGCATCCGCTAATGATACTGCGGGAATCCAACCAATCATCAACCCAATATATATATATATAATAGTCAACCTAAATAACTATATATATTTAAACCAATCAGACAGCATTCACACAAGCAACAACAATTATTTTTAACACTAAAAATAATTCTAATTAAATGGTGAGTGAGATTTACTCACCAGGGTTTTATTTGCAATCCGCTTTCAATTTTAAATTAAATCGAATCATGTTCGATTAATTTAAAATCTTTGCCAACTCCAACCATTTTCAAACCCAATTCCATTGTAAGCTTAAGCCTTATAATTCCAAATGAACTTTGTCATCTCGCCAAAACTGTTTATTGTGTGGAATGTATATGCGTTACATATTTGATATAACTAACCGTTATTTCCCAAATAAATCAATAGGTAAATTAAAAATTGATCAAATTAATTTACCTAATCCGTATAACACGTCCCTTTTCGGATTTAGAGATCCGTAGCTGCTCCTTCTAGAAAAAATAGACCTCTCCAGTGACGGACATTCATACCCGAGCTTCCGAAATGCCATTGTCTAACTGAACAGCAATTTTTACACATCCATTAAATTTGACAATCCGTCGAACAACTTGCAGGCACTCCATCGTTCCAGCAAAACCACCCAGGAATCCTCCCAGTCCTGCTGTCGAACTTCCTTAGCACCTTTCCCAAAAACCAACACATCAACAGGGAACCAAAATCTTGGCTTTCAGTTCGACATTCACCAGAAACCAATGTGACCTCCAGAACTTCACCATAAGACCGCACCATCAACAGTCGAAGTCGAAGTGAGCAACCGGATATGCTTTGATACCACTTAAACTACATTACCATCCCTACCGTCGAACCCCAAATCTGCATTCGAACTCTTCCCAGAAAGCCACAATCGACTTCGATCCCTGCTGCTTCAATTGAGACTCGCGACTTCAGTTGTCACCAGTACTAAATTCGATTTCCTAGCGTCGGCCTTCTCTGAGTTGCAGCTCCCTTCTTCTAATCGCAAGTGCTCCAACGTCAAAACCCGAGCTTCAGGGTATCGCGATACTTGTTTTCGATTTGAGGAGACTTTGGCTGATTTTACTTTCTTACTGAGTAGCTGAAAGAGGGCCTCGATTAGGTTTTAAGTAGGGAGAATAGTCGGTGTGTCCTTGTTTTTGGCCATGAAATAAAAATGAAGGAGAAGTGGTTTTGAAACGAACAGCAAGGCTACCATTTGTTTTGTTTCTGTCCAAACAATAAAAGGAATATATTTTATTTAATTATTTTAGATCCGGTGTCCTATAAACAAAAATACACCGTGATTTCCGAACTCCTTTTTAAACACAGTAACTGGCATTCTTAGGGTAATACCTCTTTTCCGGACACACTGGGATAGGTCACGAAGTCCAATTCGATCGTCTGTGGAAGATATTTATTTAAATTGATATAAATCAAATTTTAAAACAATAAATTCTGTGACAATAAATTAATATTCTTATTCGATTTCAAACAGAATTTTCTATTGATTATTTAAACTGTAATTTAATTCAAAAATTAAATTTTAATTCAATCAACTTCGTATTTTGATAACCTGATATATTCGATATTAAATCGAAACTGATTATTAAATTGATAACTTAAAAATAAATATTCATTTAATTTATCCACCCAATATTTAAATCCATATTAAATATTCAAATCTAACCGACGGAATATCCGGGTCATTACATTCTTCCCCACTTAAAATAATTTCATCCTCGAAATTGCTATGGTAGGAAAAGTGCTACTAACCCATTTATTTCAAAACATATTTATGTTGACATTTCAAACTTCCTTACGTACTCTCTTTCGAATAAATCCTATTCGATAACTCCTCCCTTCGAATAATTATATTCGATAATCTCTCTTTCGAATAACTAGATTCGAAAACCTCTCTTCGAATAAACTATATTCGATTTACTCTTATTGGATTTAACTCTTTTCGATTAACTCCTTCGAATAACCAATGTTCTATACTCACTTCGATTAAACTAATCGATAACTCTTTTCGATTAAACTAATATCGATAACTTCTTTCGAATAACCAAATTTGATAATCTCCTTTAATTATATTCGAATAACTAATATTCGATTTAACTCCATTCGCTTGACTCTAGATCACAGCGATCACAATGGTTACGCTTGATTTCCCCAGGAAACATCCGACCGCCCTAGGCTATCTGCAGCCCTGCGAATTACGCTAGCAGTCGTATGAAATGGCAACTTATCCTGAGTAACTATGGTTGACTAACTCTATCTCAATAACTATATGCGATCAACTTTAATTGGATAACTAACATTCAATTAAATCCTAATTCGATTAACTATGTTCAATTAACTCTATCTGGTTAACTCTTAATTTGAATAACAAATATTCGCTAAATTCTAATTGAATAACTAATATTCAATTAACTCTACGGATTAACCCTAACTGATTAACTCTAACTGATTAATTCTTTCTCTAATCGATTTATTCTAACTTTAATCGATTATTTCTAACTCGAATCGACTTCTCCAATTCGAATAACTCCTATTCGATAGCGTTTATTCATTTATAAAGATTTACTTTTAGTAACGGTTCTTCACTTTATAAATGTTCTCCTTAATAACGTTACTTCACTTATACAAGTGTTGTATACCCCTTCTATTTTAAACTATCGGTGTTAAAAACCAATATCTTTTCTCTATATAAGTTCAAACTTATATATTCCATTTATCAAATGATAAATATTTAATTTAATTTATAAACTGTTATTTATAAATTAATCTTTTCTATTTGTTAAAAACAGATTTTCATTTTCTATTCATCTTCTGAATATTCCTTTGATTTATTTCTATTTATTTGACAAATAAATATCTCACCTATAACATTCTATTTATTTTCTATAAATAAATATTTCCATTGAATCTATCTGTAAATGTTTTACAAATATTTCCTTTTTTAAAATTCCATTTGTAAATGTTTTTACAAATATTTCTCCTTCTATTTGTTTGCACATAACTTCCTTTGTATTTGTGTTACAAATATATTTCCTTTATATTTGATTTACAAATATATTTTCGTTTTTCATTCCCAATTCATATTTCATTCACATTGATTTTACTCCATTTATTCATTTCGATCCATTTAACTTACCTAAGTTAAATTTAATTTCAATCATTTAAATTCCCATTAACTAGTTGCTAATTAACCGTTTTGCCTATTTCACCCTTTTTATTTGAATATAACTTGTTCAAATATATGTCAACTTACTTATAGACTAATCTAATTATATTTTCAACTCGAGTTATATATTCGATTTCGAATATAAATTTTCAATCTCTTTCACTTATCCAAAAACCCAATTTCGATTCAACTTTGATTAACTAATTTCTCTTTTACTTAGTTAATTCTATTCAATAATCAGAAATATGATCATTGTTTCCCAAATCATTTTATCTACTTCACTTGAGTTCACATTCATTTTATAACTCAAGTCTATATTTTTCTCATGGCCATTCGGATTTTATTTACTTTAAAAATCCTTTTACTTATATATATATATAAACCATTGTGGTTTTAAATGGTTTCTGGCGCTGCACTTTTTGAAATTTGATTTTGACCTATATCAAAATCTATACGACGAAATCCTGATTTTTCTCTTTCATTAGAAAACTATTGTTCAACCGGTCCCGACGATTCTTGTTTCAAAGAATTCCGACATAATTTGAGTCCTGTATACTCGATTGAAGTTCGAGTCGCCAATTTACGAACTGTCGCGCTACGACGAGCTTGTTATAATTATATTTATAAATATAAACGTTTTAACTTCGTTTATAATAAATTCAACTCCATTCTGATATATTTTTAATATATATCAAATCCATTTTTCCATTTCAACATAATATTCCTGATCTATTTCACTTCAAATATTCAAATCCTATATATTTACAATATTCAAATTCCATTTGAATTTCTTTATTCAAACTCTATATTATTTCCTTCTATTCAATTTCTATTTGAATTTTCTTATCTTCAATTTCTATTTGAAATCCTTAATCCTTTATTCAAAACCCATTTCAAATCCCTTATTTAAATTCCATTTGAAATCCTTTATTCAATTTCTATTTAAATTCCTTTGTTCAATTTCTATCTGAAATCCTTTGAATTTAAATTCTATTTTAACTCCTTTGAATTCAAATTCTATTTAATTTCACTTTGAATTCAAATTCTATTTCAAACTCTATATTTTCTTGAATTCTAATATTCAACCTCCACTTTATAATCTCTTTGAAATTCTATTTAACCAAATTCCATTTGAATTCTAATATTCAAATCTCTATTTGAATTTTCTTTATTCAAATCCATTTGAATTCCTTTGAATTCAAATTCAACAACAACAACAACAACAAAGCCATATATTTCTATTTGAATTCCTTTGAATTCCTTTTGAATTCAAATTCCATTTCAATTTTTCTTATACAATTTCTATTTGAATTTTCTTTATTCAAACTCATTTGAATTCCTTTGAATTCAAATTCTATTTCACTTCTATTTGAATTATATATATATATATATATATATATATATATATATATTCAAATTCCTTTATTTTACTTCTATTTGAAATCTATATTCCAATTCTCATTTCAAAATTCCTTTGAAGTTATATAAATATATACATATATTTATATCTATCTCAAATTCAAAACATTTGAATTTTCAAACAACTTGTTTTCTTTTCAACAAATTTCCATCAAAATTTCTCTAAGGCAGCAATTCGTCACTTAGAAACTCGAAAATGAACACTGGTGATGTTGCGACCATCATCAGAATTATTTTCCAGCCACTGAATGAGTTCAGTGCTTTATTTCTTTCAAACTCCATTTAGAAAAATATTTTCCAAACTCCCAGGATTTTAAATTCTTAATTCTGGTTGGAATTCAATTTCAATTTATCACATTTGTATATTTGATTTCATATACAAATTCCATTGGTTATATATAACTATTTCATTTTTATAATCTAATTTGATTATAATCCTAACAATCAACTTAACTATTTGAAAACAATATCGTGTCCAATCTTCTGTTCAAGTGTTCATAAACTCCTATCGACATCGTGGCGTCCCACGATTCGACCAAAATTTATAATTCACTCAACAGACAAGTCAACACAATATAACATAGTTTTTATATCAAATAACAAATACGCGCTCTCGTATATATATACACTCAATTCATTCTAGGATACTACTGATCCTATCTCTAATGAGCACATTCCAACAAGCCTAGGTATTCGCTAAACCTAAGCTCTGATACCAACTGTAATGACGCAGATTTCCGCAACATCAGAGTTGACTATATACATCATACGTCCAACCCAAATATCACGAAAATACGGAACATTTTTTTTAGAAGAAAAAGATAGAAGCAGAACAGAAATAACAACACAGAATCTCACATCGCAGTGGAACAAAATATAATATATCATATCTTTGAAATACAAAATCTTAACTGTATAACATACACTTATCAGAGTACAGCACTTACAATACAACGGAACCACTATAACTAGATAACGCTGAAGCCTCCTGCTCCAAGCTCCATTAGATATATCTGAAAAATCCTGAACTACTTGACTGCCCATACAAATTTAGGCACCCAAGAGTTTAGGTAGAACAAAACAAAATAAACTCCGGGTCAGTCATGGGACTGGTATGAGTAAACAGTTTAAAAACAGTTTCAGAAAACTAAATGATATCTCATAAGACCACGCCGTATAACACGGAACGGGTTTTCCCCTTATGAAAATCCAAACACTTGACTTATCTTTATATCAAAACTCTTTTGATATTATAATAATGTCTAAATCAAGTAAATAACAATCTAGTGGAACGTTTGCATCTCACATTCCACATATATATACAATCAAAACCGCAAGCACGTATTGGGTAATGGATTTCCAACTATGACAAGGTATGGAACCACCTTCCGTTGGTATATCTCTAGAGGAGAATACACCGAGTTCAACAAGAACATTTTGCAACTCAGCCACACATGACCGACCACTCATTTCGCTTGAGTGTATCGAATGTATATCACCAACGGTTGGGATCAGCAACCATTTCCCGAATGGGACAACATCGACAATAGATTTTTAGAAGTAAATGAAACTCTAGATCAGGTGATTATACACCCTAATAGGTGCGACCTACATAGCCATGCTGCTTGCCCGATTTCTGTCATTTACCGGTTGATGAGGCTAGAAGCTACGCTTTATCATCACGCCATATTCACTTCGAATGTCACATCGTCAAATTCCATCAAATCACCGATTGACTTCCTCAACAGTACATTACGTGTTAGCTAAAAGAAGTTCCCTTCTCCGCTTCCACTCTTGGTACGATTGGAGAAATCAATATACGTGATCGTCTGGAAATACTCTGTCAGACATTCATCCATACAAGTCACCCAGGAACAGGATGAACCGAAGGCACAATTTCTATTAATAGAAAAAGTCCTTGCACTCTCCTCCGTCTTCGATTATCTTTATATAATCTGATTCGCACGCTACTGCCTATACGGAGTGGTTCTTCGGATAATAATCCAACTGGTCTCTCCATATTGACAACGATGGTCAAAACTTCGATAGTCTGTGATTTAACTATCGAATAAAAACAAGTGTTTCAATAGTCGATGATTTAACTATCGAATAAAAACAAGTGTTCATCCAAACATCCAACAATCAGTGAGCCTTTAATTAATATTTCATAATTAAATCACTTCTCTATTTCTTTATCAATATTTGTTAACCAAATATTTTCAATAACCATATTGGCCTTTTTTCGTTATTTGGAAAACATTTCCGAATATCGCCTTCCTTTATTTCTAAACTTTAGAAAATATATGCTAGTTATAATTGGAAAATATTCCAATGACTTATCTCTTCTCCCGATCTCGTTTATTTCTATACTTAGGAAACGTTCATTATTCTATTTCCAGTTTTGCACATATTTGGGTTAAAACAGATGTTGTGTAAAACATCGTTACGACAACCCAAATACAGTATTTAACTAATTCTTATTCCACATTGATCTTCGAGCCTGAATCTTGCTACTTATTGGTATATCATGAAATCAACCAAGTTGGGGTATAATTACCTCTCAAACCTTGACTGAATAACATTTAACGTCAAAACAGACAAGACTACTTACTCGAATAATCAATACCATACAACTGATTATTCACCTTTAAACACATATACACTTTCTCTTTCTATTCCTACGAGATTTTAATCTTATACTTCCCTTTTTGATTATACTATTCTATTTCTAAGTTCGTTTTCTTATCGACTTCTATATATATCGATACGTTGATTTCTAACTATCAAATTATCTTAAAAATATTCTAACTCCTTAAATTCCGAAAAATTCGCCATAACCTCCTTTGTACCCGGGAGCATCGGGAAATTTCAAATAGCTTTCCTGGTCCTTCTCATCTCAAAAAGAAAAAGAAAAAAGGCAAGCGGCTAGCCGATACGGCGCATAAAATCTCATATATGAATTAATACGTACCTTTTTGTCGGGCATTCTATTTATTTCACTTCTATACTTTATTCCATACCTGTCTCCTGTATGTCTATACTGTCCAATCTATTTTAACTATACCAATCGTTTTAACTCAATTTGTTAATTAAATTTGTTAATAACTTTTCAGTCTATTTCACCTTCATATTTGAACATGACATGTTCAAATATATTTTAACTGTATATTAACAAATTCTAATTATACTCATACTCTCGTTTCCCCTATTGACTTCTTATTCAAATTCCAATTCAATTCTATTTGAATTCTCTTTATTTAAAACTTCATTTGAATTCTATTTCAAATTCTAAAGTTAAAGTCCATTTGAATTCTATATTCAAATTCTATAGTTAAAGTCCATTTGAATTCTATATTCAAATTCTATAGTTAAAGTCCATTTGAATTCTATATTCAAATTCTATTTCAATTCCTTATATTCAAAGTGCAATTTGAATTCTCTGCATTATTTATAAACAACGTTTATAACTTCAATTCAAATCCCACCTTTCCATTTATAAACAACGTTTATAAATTCAATTCAAATCCCATATTTCATTCATAAACAACGTTTATAAATTCGATTCAAATCTCATATTTTCATTTATAAACAACGTTTATAAATTCGATTCAAATCTCATATTTTCATTTATAAACAACGTTTATAAATTCCGATTCAAACCCCACCTTCCATTTATAAACAAAGTTTATAAATTCAATTCTTGTTTTACATACCTTCAAAACAAGTTAATATTTTCTATAGTTTTATTTAAAAATTTAAATTCTATTTATAAAAATAGAATTTCCTTTTTAAATATCAAATACCCTTTTTGATGTTTTATGAATCAATATTCAAGCCCCAGGGATATTTTCAACAATCAAATCAACCAATTTTCATTCATTGATTTTTAACACATCATATAGGAATATATATGAAATCAAACAAACAACAAACAGATAATATATTTTTGAGGAATCCAGTTGGATTCCTCAACCTGTTTTCTTGAATCCACAGACGTTAGCACATAAATAATACCTATCCTGCTTCGAGGCAGGACATCGCGGTATAGAAGGTCATCCACTAATCATAGCGTGGGGCGTATAGGGTAATCATCCCGCTATGAAACTGCGGGCATCCGCTAATGATACTGCGGGAATCCAACCAATCATCAACCCAATATATTTATATATAATAGTCAACCTAAATAACTATATATATTTAAACCAATCAGACATCATTCACACAAGCAACAACAATTATTTTTTAACACTAAAAATAATTCTAATTAAATGGTGAGTGAGATTTACTCACCAGGGTTTTATTTGCAATCCGCTTTCAATTTAAATTAAATCAAATCATGTTCGATTAATTTAAAATCTTTGCCAACTCCAACCATTTTCAAACCCAATTCCATTGTAAGCTTAAGCCTTATAATTCCAAATGAACTTTGTCGTCTCGCCAAAACTGTTTATTGTATCTAATGTATATGCGTTACATATTTGATATAACTAACCGTTATTTCCCAAATAAATCAATAGGTAAATTAAAAATTGATCAAATTAATTTACCTAATTCGTATAACACGTCCCTTTTCGGATTTATAGATCCGTAGCTGCTCCTTCTAGAAAAAATAGACCTCTCCAGTGACGGACATTCATACCCGAGCTTCCGAAATGCCATTGTCTAACTGAACAACAATTTTTACACATCCATTAAATTTGACAATGTTGGATCTAGATTAACCCAAGAGGGGGGGGGGGGGGGGGGGTGAATAGGGTTTATCACAGTTTTTAAACTGAATTGAAAAACTGACAGGATATTAAAATAATAAACAGATCACAGAATGCAGCAGAAATAAAGTGCAGAAAATAAATCACACACAGATATACCCAGCTTCGGCAAAACCCTGCCTACTACTGCATTCCTAAGGTTTCTACTAGGTGTTATAAACAGATCCCGCATACAAGACCATGTACACTCGCAGCGCCTGCTCCTGTCCTAACCCTACGCTCAAAACCCTGACTGATCTTTGTCCCCAAGATCAGATTTTCCCTGTCTACAACCTCGTAGTCAGTAATCCCTAGTTTGACAGACTAGTAAACTGTTCAGATTGGTTTACAAAAGAAATTACAACAAAAATTAAATTAAAACAAATGAACCCTGGGTGTTAAAGAAAGGTCATCCTCTTTTTAGTTATAAACCCTAAGCCCTAAAGACTTTGGCCGGCCCATTTCCTTTATTTGTATTGACTCGATCAATTTGTCTTTGAGATAAAGAATGGCGGCTGCTCTTCATAAAAAAAACTAGGGTTTCTTCGATTGCTCCAAAAAAAAAAAAACAAATCGATGCTTGATTGTTGACGTTGTGGTAACTCTGAAGCTTGATTCTTCGATGGCTTTCCACGTCCGACTTGGAATTTCTCTCTGGCTCGATTGAAATAGTGAGTTTTCTGAAATTTGTTGCTTTGAAAAAATTGAACTGATTTTTGTGGGTTTTTTCAATACCGATTGCCAGTGATGATGTTGGTGGTAAATAGGATTTAGAAATCCTTTAATTGAGCTCTGATTTCAAACATGATTTCGATCTGATTTGAGGGTTTCCCTTTTTGTAATTCTCGATTTGGAAATGATAAATCTGGAAAAAAATAACTTTGCCCCTTTTTGAATTTGTTGATTGAATCCTTTTTGTGCGAATGAAGAACACGTATGAAATACTTGATTGAATCTGAATTTTTGCCTTGTTTTTGAATCAATCGGCTTTGAATATTGCTTTTATGATTTTGAACAAATCTGGAAATATATTATCTGTGGCCCCCATGGTATTTTCCCTTGTGTGAATTTCTTGATTGAATTCTTGCCATGTGACTTGAATCTTTTAATCTGTTGCCAAAAACAGATTGAGTTTCTTGAATTAAATTGTCCCAAAAAGAAATGATTTTCTTGCCAAATGCGAATTGCTGATTTTTGTAAATCTGGAAATGTTAATTCCCTGTCCCTTGATTGAATATGCCACATATGTGCTGCCCATTAAAATAGATTTTACAAATGAAATCTTTCCCAAAAATGCTGCGATGAATCTCTTGCCAATAACAGGAACACTGATTGGTATAAATTTGGAGATAATTTGTTATTTTGAAAACCGATTTCTTGTGAGAGATTTTCCATTGTCCCTTGAATGATTTATTATTTTGAGATATTTCTTGCCAGAAAATACTTTTTCAAAACTTTGCTTGTCAAACGCTGTTAACATTTTGTATTGAATTCTTTCCAAATAATGACACATGATTTCTTGTTCAAAATGTTGTGTCAATTCTGGAACCATTAAAAGACTTGAATTTTGGTTGTTTATCCTCTGGACCACTATGACTTTGGTACTTGCCATCACTTGAAAAACTCTACTGCATATTATTTGATCACTCTTGATACTTCGTACAATTTTCCACTTTGCCTTTTTATTCTTGAGCCTGTATTCGAGTATATGCATATTGTAAGCCTGTCATGCATTATCTTGTACACTCCCCTGTATTGCTAAGCTTTGTGCCCTGATTCACTTAGCTGCTATGTCGTTTATTTGCTGTCTTGACCCACTGCATATATGCTTTTTCCCTTGGTCTGGAGTTTGACTTCCTTGCATCATTTCTGATCCATGTTGACTTGTGCACGACCACTTGATTTGTTTTGCCAAAGTGCTATACCATTTACTTGCATTGTTTTGTTCCCATATGCTTGTATGGCTGCACCATGTAGTATGCCAATGTTCATATGCCACTACTCACTTGCTTGACTACTTGCTGTGTAAAGCATGCTTTGCTATTCAATCACCATGCCGCTTACTTGGTTTATGCCATGCTCTCCTTGTACTTGCTACACTTGTTATTTTCAGTCTCGACCATACACCAATTCTTGCATATGAGCATGGCTTCTTCGCTGTATGAAATGGCTCGGACATTTTTCAATTTTCTACTTGCACTATTTTGAAATTGCTGTGTGTTTTATTTTGGCTTGAACTTCTTGGTTCGACACTTGGGGCGGTCTATGCTTTGTGCTCGGCCCATGCTGCCTTTAACTTTGTGCCCACTTGCTCCATGTACATTGCTGCACCATGATTTCACTTCTTTGCTGTGTGCTTGACCACTTTGGTTTTGTATATTTGTTTTCAATTTCACTGAGTCGAGACAGTCCTAGTGGCTACTCCTCAGCTGCGTACTGATTGGCGTGGCAGTGCACACGTGTACACGTGTGTACATGCAGCCATCAGACGAGTTGTCCCTGTCCCTGCTTGAGATATATATGTTGTCTGCCTTGTGGTATTTACAGTGTATCATTGTGAATATCACAAGTTGTCTAGACACAGATTGATGGTTTTAAAAATCAGATCAAGTCGTGAAAAAGGATGAGAAACACACTAGAAAACTGAGGCAAATAGAATTTTTAAAAATAAAATTTATATTTGCATGTGTTCAGATTTATTTCTATTGCAGTATACTGTGTGTGTGTGTTTCATGTGACAGGTTAGAAGACTGGACTGACTGTGAAGTGAAGACTGACTTGTAAGCTGTGAAGACAGAAGACTGAAGAAGCCAGTGTGTCAATATGTAAATGAGTAAAATTGTGTATTGAAATGTATGAGATCAAAATATTTATATATATATGAGTGTGAGTGTTATAGTGGAAAGCTGTGTACTGAAATGAAGTTTTACTGTAATTTTTAATACACAAGTTTGATTGAAATAAAATAATATCTTATTGTTGTCAAACAAACTCGTCTATTTCATTCTGTTATTTATTAGTACAAATATTCTGTGAGTGTTTAAATAGTGGAGTTTATAAGATTTGTACTGTTGTGTTATTGAAATAGAATATTGAATTTAAATAGAATACAGTATATCAATGTCTGTATTGCCGTATTCCATTTAAACATAAATACAATATTTCAGCCAGTGATGTATATATTTAACAGTACGATTTCAAACACATTTATAATAATATTTATTTGGTTGTTATCATCAAACAAAAATCATATAATTGTGTATACAACAACGTTATATACAACAATCTCCCCCTTTTGATGATGACAAACAAATAAAAGATTTTGTATACAATAAATGTGTTTGACAGTAAAAATTGAACTCCCCCTATTTATCAGCTCCCCCTACAACAGACAGCTCCCCCTATAACTGTGCAAGAGTGAAATGTATGAATAATAATAAATTTTCAAAATTGAAAATATTTATAAAATATTCACTCATAAATCAAAATCTAATCCATTCTCCCCCTTTTGTTATCATCAAAAGGATACAGAGTTTAAAATACAGATGAAAAACGACTAAAAATATAATTTCAGCTTAAGAAGAAGAACAGTCATCATAAATCTCAATCAGTCAAACAAAAATCATAATAAACTAAGAACTGGTGGCATATTTCATATTGTAGAGAGTGACGGATTTACGATGAATTTTATAAAAATGGAGAGAGTTTAAAAATATGAATATTTTTCGATTACTTCCAAAGGAATTTTATAAAATTGAGCTTAAAAAATGATGGATTTGGACTATAATAAATAATTCAATTTAAATGACAAAATCGAATAATCTCAAATTCCAATATCTATCAATCAACAAATCATAATACGTCATAAAATTTCAACACATTTCACAGATTAGAAAGTGGATTGATAGGCTGGTTATTATACACCAAGGAGAATTTCACATAAAAAATTATTTATTGCAAATTATTTTCTTTTCTTTTTCTTTTGATTTAAGAGCACCCTGACCATGCATAACCAGAGCTTGGATTTTTAAATGAGGTCAGTCGCAGCTTAAATTATAAGTTGTCTCATAACCATGCATGACCAGAGCTTGGATTTTTAAATGAGGTTAGAGACACACTTATGTATTAATTAAATATTTATCGTTTTCAGCTTTAAATAGAAAAACTCCTCGGTATATACAACCAATATGAATGATAGAAATGTGGTAGGTACAGAAATGGATTGTGAAATAAATTTCTAAATTAATAATATTATGAAATATGACCAACTGTACCGGGATTATTGAAAATTTTCAAATGTCACTAATTCTGAATAAATAATATAGTCCCATTTCTATCACAAATTCCCACTGTTTATTAATTTTTTTTTTATTTAAAAATATTAACTCTCCACATTAATATAAAATCATGATGGATGGCAGAATGATGATAGAAAAAGAAAATAATCGTGAAATAATTGCCAGTTAAAAGGTATTATAATAAATATTCAACCATCATGAAAATCCAAATAAAATCTCCTCTTATTATGAAATATATTGCAGTCATAATTCATCACAATTTCAAAATCTGATAATAATTTTGATGAATTATAAATACAGTTCAATTGGATATTGATTTCAATTTCTAAATGAATAATCAACAAATAATTTTAAAGTTGAAAATTAATTACAAGAGGAAATGTGAAAAGCTATACAGGACAAGAGGAAAAAAAATCAGCACTTCTGATACCAATTGTTCTCTCTTCTCGAGGATTTAAAATTGACACTTGAGACGAACAAGGATATCAAAGAGTTTCAAACACAGAGCCCACGCAGACAAGATTTGCAAATTTGGCAAGCAACAGACAAATCAAAACAGGCAGTTATTTGAAAACCGTATCAGAGCAGCACAAACAAGAACTGTTCAAAATCAGACTTGTCAAGATGTTGGTCACATAAGGTGGTTCATGATCCAAGATTTGCAAATATACTCTATTTTAAATCATTTGAAGAAATGTGAGAGTATTAGGATTTAATGAATCAATCACACCAGGTTATATTTCAGATTCAAGATATGTGTGAGATCCAATAAATCAATAATGCCAAATGATTTTAAACAAATATATATTTAAATCAAATAATCATGAAATAACAATGATTTTCAAAGACCATTTTCAAAAAGAACATTTTCAAGAATTTCTCAAAACTATTTCTGACAAGCCCAAGAGAAATTTCAGGTCATTTACATCAAATTTGAAAATATTCATGATCGGGATAATTTATTTGAAATCACATGAATCAATGTAAAGTTTTGGGATATAATGAATCATTCACACAAGATTGACAATTTCAAAAATAAGAGGTGTGAGATATTCAAAATATCAGGAATTTCAGATGATTTCAAACAGACATATTCTAACCATAATGATCATGAATAAAGATGGAATTCAGGATGTATCACTGATTCAAGCCAATCTGAAAATCAATGAAATTATCACAACTGATAAATAGTAGAGTGCTGTAATGAGTATACTATTTTCATTTTTTCTAAAATGAATTAGAATACACTCAGAACAGCAAAGGTGTGTGAAATTTCATTAAATATTCAGATCTTCAAAAAAAATTTAGAATTCAAGTTAACAGTGTTCAAGATATGACATGAATGCTTCAGCACTGTTATGAATTCAAGAATAAAATAAACCACTAAACAATTGCAGATAATTACAAGATTAAATTCAGAATCTGGAAATGATTATAAACAAGAGAGTTTTATTCAAATAAAATGAATTTCCAGAAAATCATGAGAACTGCAATTGGAAGTTTAAGAAGCACAGGATAAACAAAGAGGTATGGCAGTGACAAATCAAATAAAAATAAATAGAAGAAAATAAAATAGTAAGGGGTAGAAGAAGCAGAGATAAACAATAAAAGAAATATTTACAAGGATGAGGTTAGAAATCATACTTGATTCACAGAAGACGTTGTGGGTCTCTAACTCATCAAACTTGGCTAAGGAACAGTAGATGATTCAATGATGTGAAGCAGTTTGAATCCGTTTCTCTTTTCAGCACAGTCGTTCCTCAGCCTCCTTTGGTACCTAATGATTGAGAAGATCAAGTGGTCGAACAAAATTAGTAAAACCACTCACAGTTGTATTCATTTGTTTTGGTACCCAAACCTGTTTATATAACAAACCATCAGAATAAACCTTTGTACCCTTAGGAACCCAAATCTGTTTGAATTTCACGAAGTTTGGTTTATTTCTTTTTGGGATCCAGGATTGTTTAGAAGGATTATTATAAAACAATTTCTCATTTTGATTTTGACTCAAAAAACCTTTGAAATTATAGGAGTTCAAATTTTCAAATTGATTCTTTTCAAGGTTGTTTGAAGGATTTTTCAAATCATTCGAAATTCGTCTTTCTAAAACATTATTTTTCTCAAACCCAAGTCCACGTTTATTTTGAATAGAGAATTGGTTTTTCAACAACATATTCAAAGATTTTTCACCGTTTGAAAAATTAGACAAGATTGTTTCAAGTTGTTGAATTTCCGTTTTAAGATCACCATTTTCTTTCAATAAATCTGAACAACGATTTTTAGTGATCTCACATCTTTCAAAATCAGATTTCAAAACCAAATTTTCATCATTGAGTAACTTTATTTTGGTTTGGGACTCAGCAATCTCAGACTCAAAATGTTTTCGACTTTCAGACTCAAATTTCTTGAAATTTTCAATCTCGTTTTCAAGTTCTTTCAAAATCGAATTCGATTTCAACAAATTTTCCTTTTCTGCAATTTCAAGTTTGGAATGAATATTAGTTTTAAAAATTTCAAATTCCTTTTGCAGATGATTGTTCAAATTTGATAACTCAATCTTGTTTGCTTTTAAGATCAAAATTTCATCTTCAAACTTTTGAAAATTTTTATTGAGATGAACAAGATTGGTTTTCAATTTCAAACAATTTTTACAATCTGAATCTGAAAGGTTTTTAAAATATTCAAGCTGTGATTCCAAATCATCAATTTTGTTGGTCAACTCAGAATTCCTAAATTTTAGAGTTTTGTTTTTAGATTTGAGTTTATCAATAGATTTAGTTAAATCAACACACATATAGACCAAATCTTCGTATGAGAAATTTTCAACTTCAGCATCCGTTGATTCTCCATCATCTGATCCTTCTGAATTCTCATTTGTAAATCCTGTTAAACAGAATTCTGAATCTGAGTTGACAATCTGGGGTTTTGAACTGGAGTTGTCACTTTGACCATACTTCGTATTGAGAGCTGTCCAAATTTCCTGCGCAGTTAAGCAATGGGAAATCAGACTGTATTGATTATCATCAAGATGAGAATAAAGAATATGTGTAGCATGAGAATTAAAAACTTTATCTACCATATCGTACCCATTGATAACAACATCCTAACATTTAATATTAACAGATTTAAAAAAAAAATTCCATTTTGGATTTCCAGTTTAAAAAATCTGTTCCAGTGAAAATAGTTGGGGATGAACTGGACTGACTCTCGCTAGATAGACAACTAGGATTACCCATGACTCTAGAGTTAAAAGAAAATACCTGCTCTGATACCAAATGTTGGATCTAGATTAACCCTAGAGGGGGGGTGAATAGGGTTTATCACAGTTTTTAAACTGAATTGAAAAACTGACAGGATATTAAAATAATAAACAGATCACAGAATGCAGCAGAAATAAAAGTGCAGAAAATAAATCACACACAGATATACCCAGCTTCGGCAAAACCCTGCCTACTACTGCATTCCTAAGGTTTCTACTAGGTGTTATAAACAGATCCCGCATACAAGACCATGAAAACTCGCAGCGCCTGCTCCTGTCCTAACCCTACGCTCAAAACCCTGACTGATCTTTGTCCCCAAGATCAGATTTTCCCTGTCTACAACCTCGTAGTCAGTAATCCCTAGTTTGACAGACTAGTAAACTGTTCAGATTGGTTTACAAAAGAAATTACAACAAAAATTAAATTAAAACAAATGAACCCTAGGTGTTAAAAGAAAGGTCATCCTCTTTTTAGTTATAAACCCTAAGCCCTAAAGACTTTGGCCGGCCCATTTCCTTCATTTGTATTGACCCGATCAATTTGTCTTTGAGATAAAGAATGGCGGCTGCTCTTCATAAAAAAAACTAGGGTTTCTTCGATTGCTCCAAAAAAAAAACAAATCGATGCTTGATTGTTGACGTTGTGGTAACTCTGAAGCTTGATTCTTCGATGGCTTTCCACGTCCGACTTGGAATTTCTCTCTGGCTCGATTGAAAATAGTGAGTTTTCTGAAATTTGTTGCTTTGAAAAAATTGAACTGATTTTTGTGGGTTTTTTCAATACCGATTGCCAGTGATGATGTTGGTGGTAAATAGGATTTAGAAATCCTTTAATTGAGCTCTGATTTCAAACATGATTTCGATCTGATTTGAGGGTTTCCCTTTTTGTAATTCTCGATTTGGAAATGATAAATCTGGAAAAAAAATAACTTTGCCCCTTTTTGAATTTGTTGATTGAATCCTTTTGTGCGAATGAAGAACACGTATGAAATACTTGATTGAATCTGAATTTTTGCCTTGTTTTTGAATCAATCGGCTTTGAATATTGCTTTTATGATTTTGAACAAATCTGGAAATATATTATCTGTGGCCCCCATGGTATTTTCCCTTGTGTGAATTTCTTGATTGAATTCTTGCCATGTGACTTGAATCTTTTAATCTGTTGCCAAAAACAGATTGAGTTTCTTGAATTAAATTGTCCCAAAAAGAAATGATTTTCTTGCCAAATGCGAATTGCTGATTTTTGTAAATCTGGAAATGTTAATTCCCTGTCCCTTGATTGAATATGCCACATATGTGCTGCCCATTAAAAATAGATTTTACAAAATGAAATCTTTCCCAAAAATGCTGCATGAATCTCTTGCCAATAACAGGACACTGATTGGTATAAATTTGGAGATAATTTGTTATTTTGAAAACCGATTTCTTGTGAGAGATTTTCCATTGTCCCTTGAATGATTTATTATTTTGAGATTTTTCTTGCCAGAAAATACTTTGTCAAAACTTTGCTTGTCAAACGCTGTTAACATTTTGTATTGAATTCTTTCCAAATAATGACACATGATTTCTTGTTCAAAATGTTGTGTCAATTCTGGAACCATTAAAAGACTTGAATTTTGGTTGTTTATCCTCTGGACCACTATGACTTTGGTACTTGCCATCACTTGAAAAACTCTACTGCATATTATTTGATCACTCTTGATACTTCGTACAATTTTCCACTTGGCCTTTTTATTCTTGAGCCTGTATTCGAGTATATGCATATTGTAAGCCTGTCATGCATTATCTTGTACACTCCCCTGTATTGCTAAGCTTTGTGCCCTGATTCACTTAGCTGCTATGTCGTTTATTTGCTGTCTTGACCCACTGCATATATGCTTTTTCCCTTGGTCTGGAGTTTGACTTCCTTGCATCATTTCTGATCCATGTTGACTTGTGCACGACCACTTGAGTTGTTTTGCCAAAGTGCTATACCATTTACTTGCATTGTTTTGTTCCCATATGCTTGTATGGCTGCACCATGTAGTATGCCAATGTTCATATGCCACTACTCACATGCTTGACTACTTGCTGTGTAAAGCATGCTTTGTTATTCAATCACCATGTCGCTTACTTAGTTTATGCCATGCTCTCCTTGTACTTGCTACACTTGTTATTTTCAGTCTCGACCATACACCACTTCTTGCATATGAGCATGGCTTCTTCGCTGTATGAAATGGCTCGGACATTTTTCAATTTTCTACTTGCACTGTTTTGAAATTGCTGTGTGTTTTATTTTGGCTTGAACTTCTTGGTTCGACACTTGGGGCTGTCTATGCTTTGTGCTCGGCCCATGCTGCCTTTAACTTTGTGCCCACTTGCTCCATGTACATTGTTGCACCATGATTTCACTTCTTTGCTGTGTGCTTGACCACTTTGGTTTTGTATATTTGTTTTCAATTTCACTGAGTCGAGACAGTCCTAGTGGCTACTCCTCAGCTGCGTACTGATTGGTGTGGCAGTGCACACGTGTACACGTGTGTACATGCAGCCATCAGACGAGTTGTCCCTGTCCCTGCTTGAGATATATATGTTGTCTGCCTTGTGGTATTTACAGTGTATCATTGTGAATATCACAAGTTGTCTAGACACAGATTGATGGTTTTAAAAATCAGATCAAGTCGTGAAAAAGGATGAGAAACACACTAGAAAACTGAGGCAAATAGAATTTTTAAAAATAAAATTTATATTTGCATGTGTTCAGATTTATTTCTATTGCAGTATACTGTGTGTGTGTGTGTTTCATGTGACAGGTAAGAAGACTGGACTGACTGTGAAGTGAAGACTGACTTGTAAGCTGTGAAGACAGAAGACTGAAGAAGCCAGTGTGTCAATATGTAAATGAGTAAAATTGTGTATTGAATTGTATGAGATCAAAATATTTATATATATACGAGTGTGAGTGTTATAGTGGAAAGCTGTGTACTGAAATGAAGTTGTACTGTAATTTGTAATACACAAGTTTGATTGAAATAAAATAATATCTTATTGTTGTCAAACAAACTCGTCTATTTCATTCTGTTATTTATTAGTACAAATATTCTGTGAGTGTTTAAATAGTGGAGTTTATAAGATTTGTACTGTTGTGTTATTGAAATAGAATATTGGATTTAAATAGAATACCGTATATCAATGTCTGTATTGCCGTATTCCATTTAAACATAAATACAATATTTCAGCCAGTGATGTATATATTTAACAGTACGATTTCAAACACATTTATAATAATATTTATTTGGTTGTTATCATCAAACAAAAATCATATAATTGTGTATACAACAACGTTATATACAACAGACAATCCGTCGAACAACTTGCAGGCACTCCATCGTTCCTGCAAAACCACCCAGGAATCCTCCCAGTCCTGCTGTCGAACTTCCTCAGCACCTTTCCCAAAAATCAACGCATCAACAGGGAACCAAAAACTTGGCTTTCAGTTCGACACTCACCAGAAACCAACATGACCTCCAGAACTTCACCATAAGACCGCACCATCAACAGTCGAAGTCGAAGTCGAAGTGAGCAACCGGATCTGCTTCGATACCACTTAAACTACATTACCATCCCTACCGTCGAACCCGAAATCTGCATTCGAACTCTTCCCAGAAAGCCACAATCGACTTCGATCCCTGCTGCTTCAATTGAGACTCGCGACTTCAGTTGTCACCAGTACCAAATTCGATTTCCTAGCGTCGGCCTTCTCTGAGTTGCAGCTCCCTTCTTCCAATCGCAAGTGCTCCAACGTCAAAACCCGAGCTTCAGGGTATCGCGATACTTGTTTTAGATTTGAGGAGACTTTGGCTGATTTTACTTTCTTACTGAGTAGCTGAAAGGGGGCCTCGATTGGGTTTTAAGTAGGGAGAATAGTCGGTGTGTCCTTGTTTTTGGCCATGAAATAAAAATGAAGGAAAAGTGGTTTTGAAACGAACAACAAGGCTACCATTTGTTTTGTTTCTGTCCAAACAATAAAAGGAATATATTTTATTTAATTATTTTAGATCCGGTGTCCTTTAAATAAAAATACACCGTGATTTCCGAACTCCTTTTTAAACACAGTAACTGGCATTCTTAGGGTAATACCTCTTTTCCGGACACACTGTGATAGGTCACGAAGTCCAATTCGATCGTCTGTGGAAGATATTTATTTAAATTGATATAAATCAAATTTTAAAACAATAAATTCTGTGACAATAAATTAATATTCTTATTCGATTTCAAACAGAATTTTCTATTGATTATTTAAACTGTAATTTAATTCAAAAATTAAATTTTAATTCAATCAACTTCGTATTTTGATAACTTGATATATTCGATATTAAATCGAAACTGATTATTAAATTGATAACTTAAAAATAAATATTCATTTAATTTATCCACCCAATATTTAAATCCATATTAAATATTCAAATCTAACCGACGGAATATCCGGGTCATTACATTCTTCCCCACTTAAAATAATTTCGTCCTCGAAATTGCTATGGTAGGAAAAGTGCTACTAACCCATTTATTTCAAAACATATTTATGTTGACATTTCAAACTTCCTTACGTACTCTCTTTCGAATAAATCCTATTTGATAACTCCTCCCTTCGAATAATTATGTTCGATAATCTCTCTTTCGAATAACTAGATTCGAAAACCTCACTTCGAATAAACTATATTCGATTTACTCTTATTGGATTTAACTCTTTTCGATTAACTCCTTCGAATAACCAATGTTCTATACTCACTTCGATTAAACTAATTGATAACTCTTTTCGATTAAACTAATATCGATAACTTCTTTCGAATAACCAAATTTGATAATCTCCTTTAATTATATTCGAATAACTAATATTCGATTTAACTCCATTCGCTTGACTCTAGATCGCAGCGATCACAATAAATTAATATTCTTATTCGATTTCAAACAGAATTTTCTATTGATTATTTAAACTGTAATTTAATTCAAAAATTAAATTTTAATTCAATCAACTTCGTATTTTGATAACTTGATATATTCGATATTAAATCGAAACTGATTATTAAATTGATAACTTAAAAATAAATATTCATTTAATTTATCCACCCAATATTTAATTCCATATTAAATATTCAAATCTAACCGACGGAATATCCGGGTCATTACAATTTGTAAATCTGTGGTAATTACAGTAGTATGGTTTAATTAGGAAGGTCACAGATGACAGATCTGAATCAGATTAAGGAATTGGAGAGCAATCGGGTTAGTATTTAAATTACATTTTTCGATATTGGCATATTGTATCATTTGATTCCTATTAGAATTTACAGTATGTTCTTCTTCTTTTTCTTCTTTTCCCTTCTTCTGTGTAAATCCCCTTACTGAGTTCCATGGAGGAACTCAAGGATTAGGGCGTCCTTATGGCCTGCGCAGTTAAAGCGCTTAGCGGATCTATAGTGGCGGCGGTGTAAAAAGTTGTAGTGGGGATAAAGAGGATATGCAAAAATGTTCATTAAATGTAAAAATGAATATTTAAAATTTGTTCGCTATCATTCTCGCATGATCATTGTAGAAGAATCTCATAATAGTTAACCTTATATTACAAAATTAAAGAATATCGTGGTTATGCACGCTAGATTTGATGTCTATAATAGATTTCTAGAATATGTTAGGCAATTAAGGCTTAAAAAATAGATCTTTGCCACAACTTTTTTGATTTTTAAAAAAAGAGAACTAGTTAAATCGATCTCTATATATTTATATTACTAAAGCGGGTACTAAAAATCATTAATTTAGCGGATGTAGCGGGAGACAGCGGGGATAAAAAGGGATCTATTGTTCATCGAGGGTAAATTGAATTAGTGTAGCAGTGAAAGAGTACTACGGGCTATAGCAGGGATATTGTAGGGCTTTAGTGGGGCTTTAACTACATAACTTGTGGCGCAGCAGTAGAGGCTTTTTCGCTTTCGCAGTGTAGTGTAGTACACTTTAGTGGCGTAAAGATGGAGGTGCAACATATTTTCATAGTACAACGATGGGGACCACACGACAAGGGTACTTTGGGAAGTACCTCAATATATATTTGGTATATAGCTACATATATATTATTTATTAGGTTATTCTACTAAAGAGTAGACAGGTACGATTTATGCAGAAAAATCAAAAGTGTATTCTGATATAAACCAAAATAACTTAATAAATATGAATCTATAGTAGAACAATTTGTGTAGTGTTACTTGTAGAAGTATAATTTATCCATTCACTAGAATTTATGTTCTGACCCCTCCTCATAACAAACCTGCAGGTTAGACAAGTGGTTGTGATTCTGCAACATAGAGACACTTGTTAGAAAGTGTCATTATTGGTAAGTGTTTTCCTACTATTATATTTTATTCCCTTCCCTAGTGATATTTCATTTATGAGCTCCAATATATTTATCTTAGACTATACACAGGATACCGTACAAACCAACCCAAAATTTGATAGGTTTGGATTTTTGAAAAAAAATTGGTTTGTCGAAATTTGGGTTGTTACAAAGTAGGTCGCACCCTTAAAGATGCCATCAATCCTGGAGTGTAATTGGTAAATGATCGAAAATTGAATGCGGTTATATACTCTAACCTCCGCCACTCAACGAGTAAATGACTCAATGTCGACCTCTATCTTCTTAAATCATCAGCCAATACACTTCTCTACCAGGGGTATCTGAAATCTCAAAATAATACGATTATAAGATCTTCATCCACCTCTGCTGCGTAATTAGATCCCTCTGAGAGAGCAAATACTTAAGCGACTTGTGGCCTATAAAGATCTCGAATCTCTTGCTAAGTAAGTAATGTCTACAAGACTTAAGTGCGAATATTATAGCAAATAAATTCAAATGACGCGTAGGGAAATTCTTCTCGTGAACCCTTAGTTGCTTACTATAGTGGCAAACTGCCCTACTCTCTTGCATCAATATCGCACCTAGATCAGTCCCACAAGCATCGGTACAAATTGTGAACATCTTAGATCCATTGGTAATGTCAAACCTACTGCGCTGGTGAGAGCAATTTTCGATCTTCGAAAGGAATCCTCACAATCAGTATTCTAAGAGAAAGCCAAATTCTTCTTAGTAAATTGGGTCAATGGTGCCGAGATAGGTGCAATGTCCTTGATGAACTTCCTGTAGTAACCCGCTAAACCAAGAAAACTCCTAACCTCAGTTGCATTCATTGGGGTCCCCAATTTTATATTGCCAATATCTTGGAGGGATCAACTGCAAACCCATCCTTTAAGAACATATGCCCTTAAGAAACGCATCTCTTTCTCCAAAAATGACACTTGGAGAATTCCGCCTTCAACCAATGAACTCAGAGAGTACGAAGAACCTCTCCTAATTGTGAAGCATGCTCATCCTCATTACTTGAGAAGTTAAGGATATCATCAACAAAAACCACCGTGTACTTATTTAGAAAATCTCTGAATACCCTACTCTTTAATTCCGTGAAATATGCCGGTGCATTGGTCAGCCTAAAAGGCATGACTAACCACACGAAGAAGCCATCAAGAATCTGAAATGTCATTTTATCGATGCTATCCTCTACCATGCGTCACTGGTGGAATCCAGTTGCTAAATCCAACTAAGAGTATATAAACTCTCCTACCAACTGATCAAACAAATCGCCTATCCGACGCAGTAGATAATGATTCTTCTTTGCGAGCTTGTTCAATTCTAAACAATCCACGCACAGATGGAGGGAACCATCGGCCTTAGACAAAATATGACTGGTGCTCTCCACTCAGAAATGCCCAGTCTAAAAAAAACTTTTCAAATGCTCACCACTTTCTTGCTCAACTCCTTCGTTCTCTAGGAGCCATATGTCGAAAAGGTAGTGCTACCGGCTTTGCGTTCTCACTAAGATAAATCCAAAGTTCGGTCTCTCATTTAGGTGGCAATCCTCTGACCTCCTCGAATCATATGGATACTCATAAACAACAGATACATAATGAATATCGTCTACATAAGAGTATAGAAAATTGAGAAAACGCAAAATTACTGACCCTCTCGGGTCACGAGAAATCTTGAGGGTCCTACCACTACAAGTCATCAATCTAAGGACACTCCTCTAGCAATCAAGGATTTCCCATACATGGCCAACTAGTCCATCCCTAAGATCATACCGTACACAGAAAATTCACACACAAAGGTATCACAATCAAATTAAATGCCTTAAATAGAAATTTTTAAACCCCTACAAATCATAGATAAGTGCACCGAACCACCTATATAGTTATGGGATCAATAACTAGTGAGATTTCTAAGTGCAAACATTCAATCAAAGTACTAGAAACAAACGAATGAGAAGCTCCTGAATGAAAGAGTGCATTCTGGAAAATAAGAAGTAGAGATCAAACCTTCAACCAAAACTTTCCTGCCTCTATCCGGGCCACTGCTAGTCGATGCTGCCTCTAATACATGCATCTGAGCTGCTGCTATGCTAGTACCCTACCTAGTCCTCTGTGGATATGCCTTACTCATATGTCCATGCTGCCCATAATTAAAACACTTTCATTTTAAATTCCTGCAATCCCTAATGAGATGACCTGGTATTCCGTACCTAAGAACACTCCAACATTCGTTGAGAAACACAACATGTCGTCGAGTCCGTCCTCCATCTTCAACTCGACAGGTAAGCTGCAATGTCGCTCCATCTTAAAACCTGCCACTGAGTCCAATTCTGCTATGTTGTTGAACCCACTCATGCGCTCTGAAGCTATTTAAAGAATTTATCTCATCCATTTGGGTCTATCATTCTTGTGTGCTCAATAAATGTACACCGACATTGATCTTTAAGCAACCCAACTCTAACAAATGAGATTTCCTAACATAAGATCACGTAAGAACGACGTTTTAGCTAGACTGAGAAAACAATTCAACCCTGCAATCTATAGTCAACTAAAATCCCAAAAAAAGCATACAAACATACATAATAGAAGGAGTAAATCAAGTAGAACATATCAATTGTAATCAAAATGAAAAATGTGTCCAAATAACTTAGATCTAACAATATGGTGAAAATAGCGTGTAGTAGCGCGTCAATGGGTAAATTGCGCGTAGTAGCACACAAATAAATTAAAGTGTGTCAGTGGGATTAAATTTACTTAAATCACTATTTAATCTTTTTATACTATTAAATTGATTAACTTATCTAAAATAATGCGTTTTATAATTAGAAATCATATTAAAATGTCAAGTTTATACTGCACAGACAAACACAGTTCAGTGAAAGATAATATCACTCACCTTGACCAAATCAGCCCAAATTAGTGTCAAAACTTAGAGCTCACCAATATGAGTAAGATGCAAGAAATGCCATTCAAACCCGGCATTATACACGGTATAAGTTTCACGAGATTATTTATAGTTAAACATCATAATTAATTCTAACAACAAAAAAATTTACCAAACTATAATTAATTAAAAGATCAACTAATTAAAGAATAAGTTGCGAAATAATGGGAATTAGGCAATGATATTGCGCCATTTAGTCCGTTATAATGTTAGTTCAGATAGATATTTGGTTAGCATAAAGCAGACTTAAAACGAAGGAGATATGATAGTTTGAAATTTGAGAAGTAATGTGCAAAATAAAATAGTAAATAATAATTAATTTCTTTTAGGAGGTAAAATGGATGTCATAATTGTAACCATTGTGAAGATCTTTTTAAGACGATCGATTTGATGTAGAATTTTAATATATTTGGAGTTATGGTTTAAAAAATATTGACTTTGAAATTTTGAAAGAAAACGACATAAATCCAATAACTTCATATGTTCTAATTTTATGAACAAAAAACTCTACTAGATGGAGTGGTGGAGCATGCTGTTCCTAGACTAGGGGTCGTAAGTTTGATTCCCACCAACGATATATTTTTAAAAGTTTAAGAAGACCAATCTAAAGGATGCATTGTGTATATACATATATAAATAAAAGATTACATATGTGTATATCTGTATGTGTCTTTTGTTGGATCTAGATTAACCCTAGAGGGGGGGTGAATAGGGTTTATTACAATAATTCGCAGAGTTCAAATCTTACGAGATATTAAAATAATAAACAGAACAAATAGCAGTAGAGAATATAAGTGCAGAAAGTAAATGACACAAGATATACCCAGCTTCGGCAAAATCCTTTCTACTACTGCATTACTAAGGTTTCTACTAGGTAATAGAACAGATTCCGCTTACAAGACCATGTAAACTCACGAACCCCTTGCTCCTATTCTAATCTTACACCCAAAAACCTAGACTGATCTATACCCCTTAGATCAGATTTCTGCTAGCTACAATCCCATAGCCAGTAAAACCTAGTTTTACAAACTCTAGTAAACTGCCAGTTAAACCCCTAACTAGATTCCTAGATTTTACAGACCTAGAAACTGATTAAAACGGTTACAACATAATATAAAAAAAACAAAAGGATAAAGCCCCCTTTTCACTTAGAACTAAATAGGCCGGCCCTTTGTTCTTTCATTTGCAAACACATCTTCAAAATATCGACCGATCTTAAAAATTGGAAATTAGGCTTTTCCAAAGCTTCCCCAAATCGCAACTTCAGTATCTTGCAAAGATGGTTTCTCTGATCGAATTGTTCTGGTCTACTTGCTTGGCGATTTGGGTTTCTTCCAATCGAAAACTTATGAGTAATTTGAACAGATTTGATTACTTCTCTATAAGTTTGTGGCTTGTTTTTTCGATGATTGTTTGCCTGTGATGAATAGTGTTTAAGTAGGATTTTCAAATCCTTTAAACACTCTCTGATTTCGAATATGACTTGGCCTGGTTTTCGAAAATTTCCTCTTTCGATTTGTGAGATTGTTGTGGCCATGATTTTCAAGATGAACCTGGGTGTTATTCTGAACTATTGTGAACTTGAAAATATATGTCGCCTTGAATTGATACGTGATTTTCAGAGTGATTGTGTGACGGCCCGCCCTGCACCAACCGACATTTCTCCGAAATGCGCTTTGCTAATGCCCGACCAACATGGAACGGTCGTCAAAAGAAAAGAAACAAGACAGTGAAATCATCAAAGAACCTGTAGTACATCTCACAGCGCATGGAATAAAATATAATAATAACATAACTTGACATAAAACAGACGAGACAATGCATAAGCTGAAAACTAAACCATCATAGCAGTGGAATCCAAAATATAGCTTATGATCCAAACCATTGTTACCACTTCAAAACACTATCTCTAAAGCAAAATAGAAAAGGTACACTGCTAATGCCCAAAGCAATGACCAGCAACAACACAGGGAGAATATATGTAAATATTACATGGAAGCCTCCTGCTCGTCTCCAGACTGCTACTCATGCATAATCACCTAACATGTCTCTAGTCTGCTTGTTTAGGAGCACCGAGAGTAATAAGAAGAGACATAAAACTATGGGTCAGACAAAAGTCTGGAATGAGCGATAACAACAAAACAGAACAATAACAGGTATAAATAATCATATCTAAACCTAGACCTGCAACCAAAGATTTAGCACAACAGGATGTACAGTACTCTAAGGTAACACTAACATAAAGTGTAAAATGGGAGTGTGCATGTCTTGGTGGTAGCAAACATCAAACACAACAATCATCCTCACGTCTCTCACTCGGTGCATAAAGCATACGATATCCACCACTTTAGTTCACCAGAACTATTGGGGCTATGATGGAGTCCCACCCGGTCCAACTTTACTATGACCACTTTACCCTCGAAGGCCCTGATGGAGTTCGACTCCATACAACCTCTGACCTCACCGCACTGGTCCATAGTCAATGCCCCCCTCAATAGTGAACCAAAGCCATAGATATTGTAACGACCCGCATTCTACGTATCGTAGGATCGTAGAATATTTATTTTATTTTCATACGAAGTCATATGGTCGGGTAACATTGGAGAACAACTATTGGGGTCATTTCTCATGTTCACGTGTTTTGGCGAATTTTAAATGACCGTTTTTCCCTTGGCGAATCATGTTTTGCCTACAATTTTTGACTGGTAAGGAGTTCTGACCAGAAACCACTTCCATTAGATTCATATGATGGTTTACATTTCTGTAGAGTGATCACATTAATCAAACGGACTTAACGTTTGAGATATGGCTGAAATAAGGTTTGAAGATGGAAAAACAACTTAACCGGGCTTAATAGGGTGATTAGCAGCTAGGACCATAACCCATTTCAGAATTAGGGTTATGGGAGGGTTGAAAGGGTTTGGGGAAAATATCGTTTCAACTTTCTAGCCGAAACTAACCTCTCTTGAACCCTAGCAATGGCCTCCGCCTTCCAAATTCATCTTTAATCACTTTCTAATCACATATTAGCCAAATCTACATCATATCATGGCAAATTAACATCAGATTGGAGGTAGAGCTGTTGTTTTGCTTTGGGATTCGAACCAAATTAGAGATATTTTCAGATCTGAGATTTATTTGTGGCTAAGTTGAGTGATTGGCATGTTTTTACACTAACTACGGCTATTTAGGGGTAATTAGTGATAATTAGTGAAATTTTGACTCAGAAAAATATATAAAAATTCTGAAATATTATTTGATGCCTCTTTTAGAAATTTGGGTTAATTTGGATTAAGTTTGCTAATCCTATTGTTAAAACTTGGTTAAGAGGATTAAGGGGAAATTCATGGTTTTAGGGGTATGTTTGATCTAAAATAACTATATGCTTGATGTTTTGACCTTGTTGATTGATCCTATATGTTACTACTACTGTTTGGAATGTTTTATAATTGATTGGAAAAGTTAGAATGGTTGGAAACACTGTCGTATGGCAATAATAGATGAAACAAGCTTGTTGGAAAAGTGCCAGGATTTCGGATCGGATCGGAGAAGGGAGATCGAATCGGATCGGATGGACCGAACCGGACCGAAGCGTGGCATAGGAGAAAACATGGCAATAAGGAAGGCCATTTGTATGGAGTTGGAATGGAGCGCCGAACTGGAACGAGATGGAGTGGTACCGAATCGAACCGAAATACCCGAGCCAAACGGAGGACTTGATCACCGAACCGAACGAAGGAGGGAGTACCGAACCGAGGTGACGTGGAGGACTGAACCGAACCAAAAGGAGTGACCTGGATACCGAACCGAACCGGATGGCTAAACCAAATCGATTTGAACCTTTATTACTACTATGCGATGACTCCTCTGAAGTCCAACCCCAATTCGACTAAAACCCGAGATGCAAAGGAAGTCTAAATGGGAAGTTATTACTCAGGATCCAGATGGGAACCGACGTATTAACTTCTTGAGTTGGACTTTGCTGTGGGACGTGTGCAAAAGGGGTTATCAATATTTAAAACTTTGATTCACTATTGATGGGAGGGGCATTAACTATGGACCAGTGCGGTGGGGTCAAAGTTGTATGGAGTCGAACTCCATAAGGACCCTCAGGGGCAAAGTGGTCTTAGGTAGGTTTGGATGTAGCTGGGCTCCATCATGGCCCCAAATGGTTCTGTTGATCAAAGCGGTGGATATCGTATGCTTTACGCACTGAGTGAGAGATGTGAGGATGATTGCTACGTTTTATTCGGGGAAATATCGGCTGGTTCGGGACGGGCCGTCACACTTGGTATCAGAGCCTAGGTTGCGTAATTTAACCTAGGAGAAGACATCAGGGAGAGATAGTGTACGTATATGAGAGCGCATATTTGTGATATTTTGGTTTTCAAAAACTATATATATATACACATTATTAATATATCTAAGGAAGAAGTTGCACTACATGGGCACCACTAAGGTGATGGTTAATCGTTTTCTCTTTACAGATTGGACGATGAGCCGAAATATGAGGAGTGCGGGTTCTGGGGCCAACAATAGGAATGTCCCTGATATGCGACAATGTTTACTACCTTCATGAGAAATATGCTTAGGGATGTTCAGGGAGTCGTTCCTAATGCTGCTTACGGTGGTGGTGCAGCAGTGCAGGCACCTAGAGCCAATTTCGCCAAGCTTAACAAGGATTATACTAGTCTTAGTAGGAAGTCATTCCATGGATCAGAATTGGCTATGGAGGTTCAAGATTAGCTTGATAGTTGTGAGTGCATCTTCAAGGATTTGGGGATCGATGATGTAATGAAGAGGAAGTTAGCGTCGCGTCAACTTCAAGGACGGACAATGAATTAGTGGAATGCTATTAAAGCCGATACTCCCGAGGATCAAGTTACTTGGAATCAGTTTAAGACCCGTTTTAGTGACAAGTTTATTCTAACTGACCAGAAATAAAAATTGTTTAGGAAGTTTTTAGAGCTTAAACAGAATGGTAGGGCAGTCTCGGAATAAAGTTCGATACCTTATCGATACTGTTGAAAAGAAGAACGAGAAGTTCATAACTGGCTTAGATGAGTACTTGGGGAAAAGACTTATAAACCACATCGATGAGACTTTTGAATCTGTTGTGGGGAAAGCATTGAGATCACAGAGCTTTTACCCTAACCAAAGACTGAGGTTGCTATTGCATCTGCAGGAGAGCCAAAACAACAGGCAAGCGGTAGAGGCAAGAATAATTCCCAGAATAAGAGAAAGAAGAACCAAACCAAGGATGGTTAGAAAAAGAGGGGTAAGAAAGATATAGAGTGTTATAGTTGTGGCAAGAAGGGCCACTACGCCAAAGAATGTGGATCAAAGCCAACGGACATGAAGTGCCTCAATTGTGGCCAAGTGGGACATCACAAGGATAAATGTCCACAACCTTCTAAAGAGAAGTAGATTGTGAAAGCATATGCTATCAACGTTGTTCCTTCCTCGTCGAATGCCCCAACAGTGACGGAGAAGGGAAGGAATATCGTCATTTAAGGTATGCTTTCTGTTTATGATGTTCCTTTTCGAGTATTGTTTGATACCAGGGCTTCATCCTTCGTGTCTAGTGACCTGGTAGATAGGTTGGAATTAGAACCCGAGATTGTCGATAAACCTTTAGTTATGACAAACCTGATTGGTGGTTCGACTAGCCTTAGTATGATTTGTTGAAATTTGGTCTTATCGAGTCATGGATGTGTGTTTGCTTGTGATTGCATTGTTTGGGCTTTACTGGGTTTGACGTTATTTTGGGAGTCGATTGGCTCCAAAGGTATGGGGTTGTGGTAGACTGTGAGGGGTTTTGGTGACTATTAGAGCAGATGATGGGCGGAAGGTAGTGTTTGGTTGCCTACCTAGTGATGGGGTAATGACTAATTTTCTAAATTACCTCGACATTCCGCATGATGAGTTTTCAGATGTGCCTGTTGCTGGCGAGTATATGACATCTTCGGGGAAGTGACTGAACTTCCACCACACCAAGAGATCGAGTTTCAGATTGATTTAGTGAAAGATACTAGACCTATTGTGATGCCTCTTCGTCGTATGGCGCCAAGGGAGCAGCGAGAGCTCGGGGTGCAGATAGTCGATCTTTTGAAGAAGGGATTTATCCGAAGAAGTGTTCCCGAGTGGGGAGCACAAGTTGTATTTGCTAATAAGGCAGATGGTTCCCTTCGCTTATGTGTAGACTAACACGAATTGAATAAGGTGAAGAGGAAGAATAAGTATCCTCTTCCGCGGATAGACAATTTGTTTGATCAGTTGAATAGATCTCGTGACAGGTTCATCAGCTCCGAGTAGCAGCTGAGAGTATACCTAAAACGGCATTTCGGATGCCGTCTGGATTCTATGAGCGGTTGGTCATGCTATTCGGGTTGATAAACGTACCAGCATATTTTGTGGATCTTATGAATAGGATATTCAGGGATCAATTGAATAAGTTTGTTCTTGTATTCATGGACGATATCTTAGTTTATTCGAGGACGGAGGAAGAACACAAGGAACATTTGAGGACAGTGATGGAGGTGTTGAGGAAACACTAATTGAAAGAGAAATTTTCTAAATGTCACTTCTGGAGGAGGGAAGTGAGATTCTTGGGTCATGTTGTTTCAGAAAATGGTATTGCCGTGGATCCTGCAAAGGTGCCTACGGTGCAGGTTGGTCTACGCCTGAGAATGCAACAGACGTGAGAAGTTTCTTGGGGTTGCTGGACATTATCGCAAGTTTATCCAACACTTCTCCAAGATAGCGGCACCGTTAACTCAGTTGACCAAGAAGAATCAAGCTTTCATTTGGAACGAAAGGTGTGAGAACGCATTTAAGAGCCTAAAGGAAAATTTAAGTTGCGCTCTAATGTTCGTTATTACTAAGGGGAATGAAGGGATGATGGTATACACGGACGCTTGTGTTACCGGACTAGGTGCTTTACTGATGCAAGGAGGTAGGGTTGTAGCTTATGCTAGTCGGCAACTGAAACCGCATAAGAAAAGATATCCTACCCATGATTTGGAATTGGCAGCAATTGTGTTTGCGTTAAAGATATGGAGAAATTATCTCTTAGGAGGAAGATTTGAGTTGTTTACCGATTACAAGTCATTAAAGTACCTTTTCTCTCAAAAGGATTTAAATCTTCATCAGCAAAGAATGTAAGAGTTCTTGGCTTCATATGATTTCAATATCGCATACACTCCCGTGAAAGGCAATGCAGTAGATGATGCATTGAGTAGGAGACATGCCAGTTTGGGGGCTATGTTTCTGGAATGGAAGCAACTGGAGTATGTCACGGGATATGATTTTAGACCTAAGTGTGAACTAGATCCAGAGATGCTAGCAAGTTTGACGATCAGACCGACTTTGATTGAGCAGATTGGTTCCAGTCAGAGGGACGATCCTAACCTATTGGAAATCATCTCCAAGTTAGAGATGTGTATCGATAGTGAGGAGATAAATGATTATGGACTTGATCAAGAAGGATGGCTTCGTAAGAATTTGAGACTAGTTGTACCCAACGTTAATGGATTGAGAGATGAAGTGCTTAGAGAATATCATCACTCGAGACTGACTATACATCCCAGTGGTAACGAAATGTATCGATACATGAAGAAGACCGACTACTGGGAAGGGTTGAAGAGAGACGCTGGGAAGTTTATATCCAAGTGCATGAATTGCCAGTTAGTTAAAGCCGAGCAAAAGAAGCCAAGTGGTTTGTTACAACCGCTGGAAATTCCCGAATGGAAATGGGAACAAGTCTCAATGGATTTCATTCATGGCCTACCAAGGACTAGATCAGGTCATGATAGTATTTGGGTGATTGTGGATCGACTGACCTAAAGTGCAAGATTTATACCAGTCAAGTCGAATAGAACGACAACTCACCATCATGCTGGTTGGAAACAGGTAAGAAATTTGTGCTTGGGCCAGATGTAATAAGAGAAAATTCAGATAAAATCAATATTATTCAACAGCGAATGAAGTTTCCCCAAGATAGACAAAAGAGTTATGCTGATAAAAGGCAAAGAGATTTGAAATTCTACATTGGTGACTTGGTATTCCTCAAAAAATTTCCATTAAAGAGTGCGATTCGAATTGGCAGGAGAGGACAGGAAAGGTAAATTGGCACCAAGATTTGTTGGTCCATTCCCAGTTCTCGAACAAGTTGGGAATTTGGCATATAAAGTTGGACTACCTGACAAGATGGCGGGAGTTCACGACGTATTTCATGTTTCCCAGTTAAGGAAGTTCGTGCACAATTCTGAAATGACTATTTCACTAGATCAGTTGGATGATATCGAGGTAGAATCAGAGGCAATCGGCAGCCGTAGGACGATTCATATTGTCGGACACGATACGAAACAACTTCGGAGGAAGACGGTGGAACTAGTCATGGTCTAGTGGGGGGATAATGAGAATGACTGTACTTGAGAAACAGAGGATAACTTAAGGAAGTCTTATCTAGAACTCTTTGCCTGATAAGATTTTAATCACGATATAGTTGTTCCCTTGTCAGTAAACTGCATGCTAGGATAAGCTTGTTGTATTATTGAGTATGTTTGACTGTTTATAAATGGTTGATAGACATGCGGGACACCTTTGTATATTTTCTTAGTTAAGGAATTTCAGGGGAGAAATTTCTTAACGGGGGGAGAGTGTAACGACTCGCATTCTACGTACCGGAGGACCGTAGAATATTTATTTTATTTTCATATGAAGTCATATGGTCGTGTAACTTTGGGGAACAACTATTGGGGTCATTACCCACGAATTTTAAATGACCGTTTCGCCCTTGGCGAATTTTGTTTCGCCTATAACTTTTGATTAGTAAGGAGTTTTGGCCTTAAACCACTTCCATTGGATTCAGATGATGGTTTACATTTCCATAGAGTGGTCACATTAATCAAACAGACTTACTGCTTGGGAGATATGGCTGAAATAAGGTTTGAAGATGGAAAATCAGCTTAAGCGGGATTAATAGGGTGATAAGCAAATAGGCCCATAACTCATTTCGGGATTAGGTTATGGGAGGGCTGAAAGGGTTTGGAAAACATCTCATTTCAATTTTCTAGCCGCCACTAACCTCTCTTGAACCCTAGCAGTGGCCTCCACCTTCTAAATTCATCTTTAATCACTTTCTAATCACATATTAGCCAAATCTTGTAACACCCCGTGAATTCTATAACATTAAGCTTCACAAATTAAAGTGTAATTAATTCTAAATGAAAGAATTAAGGGAAATGGGTTACGCCATTGCGTTCATCTCGGAATTCTGCTTGAGATAGAGTCCAAGTTTGCGTGAATCGGACAGGAGTTATGACCTTCGGAAGTTTCAGAATAAAATTTAAAATTCAAACAGCTCGGTTTCAAGTTCAAAATTCGAAAAACAGGTTCAAAATGGGTTGGGCGGGAAAATTCCCGCCTAGGGACCAGGTCGACCATAGGGTCGACCATGGTGTCGACCTGGTCACCCCGGGTCGACCATAGTGTCGACCTGGGTGTCGACCAGCCAGTCGACCTACCTGGTCGACCTGGCTGGCTGGGTCTGGCTCTGGCTCGAATTTTTGTGGCTCGGTGTGTCATTAGGGCTGACATGTCACATCTTGATTTGCTCTTTGAACTTTGTATGGTCTAGATTCCTCCTGTCTTCATCTGACGGCACAAAACAATTTTATAATCTATATATACACCCTAAGTCTGAACTAAAATTCACACAAAAAAATAAGATGGGAGTCGTCACGCTGCCAGGAAGGAATTGAGCGTATCCGGCAAGAGAGAGAAGCTTAGAGACGAATCAAATTAAGAAGAAGACTAAAGCTTAATCAAATTAATCAACGCAACGTTAATCTACCCAAAGGAACGCATCCCAATTTCAGAATTCAGAATCCAGAATTCAAGATTCTTGTTACTTTAGGGATATCACTATGGGGATTTTTGTTACTTTATTTATGTTTTATACTTCTTTAATAATCAAGACAGTAATGAGGTTGTAATGTTGGAAGTATTTTGAGACAATTATGGAAATGTTTTGTTTGAACACGTATTGATGAAATAAAAGTGTTTTTGTTTTCCGCTGCTTAAAATATGTGTACTTATATCTGTCTTGTGTTTATCTGTGACTTTTACTTATAAACCTCCACCAAAGTTAAGGCATTCCCTTTGTGAGTGACCTTAATGGAGGTGGGATGTTTCACTTTGTATCAGTGCGAGGTTTACCAGATAAGATAAAAGTTTTTGAAATTGTTTTCAAAAGAAAGTTTAAAGAAGCATTTTTTTCAAGAAAAAGTGTTATATTTATAAAAAGACATAATCCCCTAAAACCATGTGCACTATCTCTCTCTATCCTTCGTTTGGAATCTTTCCTTTCTATTTTAGCATGTCTGGAGACCTTAACCTTCCAGAAGGAGTACCGATACCCGGCTGGTTTAGGAGGTACTTAGAAGCAAGGGCCAATGGCGCGGGCCCAGCAGACATTCCTCCTCCAGTGGCCGCGGTTCCTCCTCCTCTACCTCCTCGTGGAAATGCCTTCGCAAAAACATGTAGAGACTTCAAGGCTATGGGTGGAAAAGACTTTTATGGGACAGAATCCTTTGTTGGAGCAAGAAGTTGGCTAAAGCAAACTGAGGATCTGTTTGTCATCTTCGGAGTTGATGACAGGCAAAAGATACAGCTAGCAGTGTGGTTGCTTAAAGATGAAGCTTCCTATTGGTGGGAAATTACCAATGCTCAAAGGGCGGTGGAATCATGGGAAGATTTCTGGACAAGGTTTGATATGAAATTCCTCTCCCAAGCTGAAAGAAGCCTGCAAATGGAGAAGTTTCTAACTTTGAAACAGGGAAGTATGGCAATCAGGGAGTACGTTAATCAGTTTAATCAGCTGGCCAGATTTGGGCTGGACTTAGTAAACACCCAACACAAGAAGGCGCTTCGCTTCGTCAAAGGTTTGAATGTGCCTCTACACAGCCTTGTTATGACCCATGTATCCACGGGAGCGACTTATGAAAGCTTGGTGGACATGGCGTTGCTACATGAGGAAGACAACGGCAAGAAAGAGACTAAGGCGGAAGAAAAGAAAGAGGGTTTACAAGCAAAGAAAACAGACAAACTTCAAGAAAGGAGGGAAGAGCAATAAGCCCTGTGAGAGGAGAAGGTGCAATTTCTATGGCATTGTGGGACATATATCAAAAGACTGCCGAAAAAGGAAGGCGAAGATGGGCGGTTGCTTCCATTGTGGAGAGACTGGGCACCAAGCTAAGGACTGCCCAAAGAAGAGTGGGCAGGGATATAAAGCCGGATCCACTTCAGGGGGTCAGGTTCATGTGCTAGTGGCACCTCCGTAGGAACGAGGTAGTAATATTTCCGTAGAAAGTGTAGTCTATCTTTATGATCATCCAGTTCGCACACTTTTTGACTCTGGCGCATCACACTCCTTTATTTCATCTGCCTTAGTAGAATCTCTGCATCTAGACACTAGTATGGTTGAGGATCCCTTAGTAGTTTCAAATCCAATTGGGGGCTCCTCTTACTTGTCAAAGGTTAGTTTGGTTTTGTAAATCTCTATTCTCAGCGTTGAGTTTAGTTGTAATGCCTTTGTTTTGGGCTTCTCGGGATATGGTTTGATCTTAGGCATGGACTGGTTATCCAGTAATGGCGCCATCCTTGATAGTGAGAAAAGAGTAGTTAGACTATTGACTCGGCTTGGTAACACTCTAGAAATTTCTTGTAATCCCTTGAATGCGGTTATGCTTAGTTATCTAGAGTCGCTTGATGCTTCTGATGAGAATTTGTAGTCAGTTAGAGTAGTCCGGGAATATCCGGATGTCTTTGAGGAGGTGAAAGGCTTATCTCCGAGGCGGGAAATAAACTTCCGCATATATCTTGTGGATAATGCAAAGCTTGTAGCTTTACCTGTTAGACACATGGCTCCAAAGGAGAGAAAGGAGCTCAGTAAGCAGGTTAAAGAACTTCTCGAAAAGTGGTTCATTAGACAGAGCATTTCGGAATGGGGTGCTCCAGTGGTGTTCGCAACCAAAGCAGACGGTTTGCTTCGCCTTTGCGTCGACTATAGGGAGTTAAACAAAATGACCAAGAAAAATAGGCATCCTCTTCCCCGAATCGACGATTTGTTTGATCAGCTTGTGGGTGTGACGGTCTTCTCCCAACTTGAACTAGCAACTGGGTTCCATCAGCTAAGAGTAGCTGAAGACAGCATTGATAAAACGCTGTTCAGGACCCCAGACGGTTTCTTCGAATGGCTTGTCATGCCTTTCGGCTTGACAAACGCACCCGCTTATTTCGTAGACCTAATGAGCAGGGTGTTCAGAGAATTCCTCAACATATTTGTGGTTGTCTTCGTAGATGATATCTTAATCTTCTCAAAGAATGAGGAAGAACATGCTCAACACCTGAAAGAGATCATGGATACTCTCCGTGCACATCAGCTAAAAGCCAAATTCTCCAAGTGCCACTTTTGGAGAAAGGAGGTAAGATTTCTGGGGCATATAGTGTCCAAAGAGGGGTTGGCTGTGGACCCCGCGAAAGTGGTGGCAGTGCAAGATTGGAAGACACCAAGAAATGCAACCGAAGTCCGAAGCTTTCTTGGGCTAGCCGTTTTTTATAGAAAGTTTATTTGGGATTTCGCGAAAATCACAGCTCCACTCACAAGGCTAACAAAGAAGAATCTGGAGTTCACTTGGGATTTGGACTGCGAGTTAGCTTTCCAATGATTAAAAATGGCTCTCACAACAGCCCCAGTTCTGACTTTGCCAGATGGAAGCAAAATGTTAACAATATATACGGATGCTTGTGGTACGGGGCTAGGCGCTGTTTTGATGCAAGAAGGGAGGGTAGTAGCTTATGGTGGAAGGCAATTGAAAGTTCATGAAAAGAACTACCCAACCCACGATCTTGAGTTAGCCGCCATCGTCTTTGCGATTAAGTCTTGGCGCCATTATCTCCTAGGTGAGAAGTTCGAATTATACACTGATCATAAATCGTTGAAATATCTGTTCTCGCAGAAGGATCTTAACTTGAGGCAGCAAAGATGGATGGAGTTTCTTGCCTCGTATGACTTTGAAATTTCCTATACTCCCGGCAAAGGCAACGTAGTAGCAGACGCGTTGAGCCGAAAGAAACTGACCTTAAGCCCACTCTTTGTGGAAAGGCAAAGCTTGGAGTATATATCCGATTTTAACTTCAGGCCCTTCTCGGATTTTGTACCGGGTTTGTTAGCATCTCTCGAAGTACGCCCTACTCTCTTGGACTCAATAGGGGCTACACAACGTGAAGACCCTCAGCTTATTGATGTGATTGATAAACTTATTAGGGGTGAGACTTCTAGTCACCTCAGTAGATACGCCATCGATGATAAGGGTGGGCTGAGGCGAGATGGAAGATTATGCGTCCCACAAGCAAGGGAGTTGACAAAGAAGGTTCTCGAGGAAGCGCATCATTCCAAGATGACTATACACCCTGGCGGTGATAAGATGTACAAGGATATAAAAAGGACTTTCCTTTGGAGCGGCATGAAAAAGGACGTGGCAAATTTCGTTTCTAAGTGCATGACCTGCCAACGGGTCAAGGCGGAAGAGAAGGAGCCTGGAGGACTACTTCATCCTTTAGAGGTCCCACAGTGGAAGTGGGATAGCATTTCAATGGACTTCATTGATGGACTACCTAGGTCGAGAAGAGGCAATACTAGCATTTGGGTAATAGTGGATAGGCTTACGAAAAGCACCCACTTTATACCCGTTAAAAGTAGAAGGACTGCCTCATCTCTAGCATCTCTTTATCTCAAGGAAATAGTTCGACTCCATGGGATACCCTCCAGCATTGTTAGTGACCGAGACCTTATCTTCACAAGCGAGTTTTGGCGGAGTCTGCAAGAAGCTGTAGGCAGACAGTTATGTTTGAGCACGGCCTATCACCCCCAAACCGATGGCCAGACGGAAAGGGTGAATAGAGTTTTAGAGGATCTTTTAAGGCTTTGCGTTCTTGACTTTGGAGGGACATGGGAGGATCACCTTCCTTTAGTGGAATTTGCCTACAACAACAGCAACCAAGCTACCATAGGCATGGCACCCTTCGAAGCCTTGTATGGAAGACCGTGCAAATCACCAAATTGTTGTTGGGAGTCTACAGATAAACTTATACTTGGGATGGACATGATTCGAGAGACATCAGAGAAAGTGGACTTGATACGAAGGAGAATGAAGACTGCCCAAGACAGACAGAAATCCTACGCCGACAAAAGAAGGACCGGCCTTGAGTTTGAGGTTGGGGATAGAGTTTTCCTTAAGGTATCACCTTTAAGGAACGTCGTTCGCTTTGTATCCGCAGGAAAGCTAGCACCAAGATTTGTAGGACTGTTTCCTATCATCAAGAAGGTTGGGAATGGTTGCTAGTGGTTGCTCGTGGATGCATATACACACACACCCTAGGTTTTAGATCGGCTCAGTCACTTCATATTGCATATGCATATATGTATTCTCATTTGTATAAGGTTGAAACTTGATATGCTGTTATATGGTTGTTGCATTTGTATGAATAAGTTGTGCACTCATGTAGAATTATGAGTAGGAAAAATTTGCATACATAATGGATTCATGATACTTACATGATTCACATTAAGGAGGTCAACTGAATCAGTAGACCGCCTGATTTCTGCATTAGATAAGGACATGTACATACACTATGAATACGATCATGAAGCATTAGAAGTCTTTTAAGGACAGTGGACGCCTGTGTTTGTTGGTTGAGTAGATGGACGGTTGGATGGTAGGATATACATTCTTCCTAGCTTGAAGATTTCGGGGACGAAATCCTTTTAAGGGGGGAGAATGTAACACCCCGTGAATTCTATAATATTAAGCTTCACAAATTAAAGTGCAATTAATTCTAAATGAAAGAATTAAGGGAAATGGGTTACGCCATTGCGTTCGTCTTGGAATTCTGCTTGAGATATAGTCCGAGTTTGCGTGAATCGGACTCCGTATGAAGGAGTTATGACCTTCGGAAGTTTCAGAATAAAATTTGAAATTCAAACCGCTCGGTTTCAAGTTCAAAATTCGAAAAACAGGTTCAAACTGGGCTGGGAGGGAAAATTCCCGCCCAGGGACTAGGTCGACTATAGGTTCGACCATGGTGTCGACCTGGTCACTCCGGGTCGACCATAGTGTCGACCTGGGTGTCGACCTGCCAGTCGACCTACATGGTCGACCTGGGTGTCTGGGTCTGGCTCTGGCTCGAATTTCTGTGGCTCGGTGTGTCATTAGGGCTGACATGTCACCCCTTAATTGGCTCTTTGAACTTTGTATAGTCTAGATTCCTCCTATCTTCATCTGACGGCTCAAAACAATTTAAAAATCTATATATACACCCTAAGTCTCAACTAAAATTCACACAGAAAAATAAGATGGGAGTCGTCATGCTGCCAGGAAGGAGTTAAGCGTAGCCGTCAAGAGAGAGGAGCTTAGAGGCGAATCAAATTAAGAAGAAGACTAAAGCTTAATCAAATTAATCAACGCAACGTTAATCTACCCAAAGGAACGCATCCTAATTTCAGAATTCAGAATCCAGAATTCAAGATTCTGCATTTGTTGTAAGTATAGTAACCTTTTAGAATATGAATAAAAACTGTGACGTGATTCGATGTAAATGAAAATAGAATTATGTTATTGTATGATAATGATATAAATTCTGTGTATTGTAATGATTCTGTCATGAGTTGTCTTTCGATATTTGTGGCATAAATTGATTGATGCAAGCCTATTAGACATTTGTATATGAAAACAATGGCACTTGCAAGGTTGTGGCAAAAACTAGAATTTGATCCCTTTATGTTTATGTCTATGGCATGGACTATATACATTCTCTAAGTCTAAATTAAGGCTTATGTAAACATGTTCTATATTTGAGACCTTTTATGCCTACATGACCCAAAACCTATGAACACAATCTTATGTTTATTTGCAAGTATAATTGGACCTATGTTAAGTATCGTTTGGGTTACATAAACTATGCAAGTTCATGTTGAAATAGGCTATATGGTTAGTTGTTAAAATTGTACATTTTGGTGATTATACAACATGTTAGTTTTGTTGTTGACATTATGCCAAGTTAAACATGTTTAAACCCAAGTTTGTATAAGCCTAAACTATGCCATTTCATATGTCACCTACATAGTTATACTTTGATTCGAATGCAAGTTCACATGACCCATAATTTATGTTAGTTGAATCGCTAAATTGCAAGTTCATGCGCCACACACCTTTATGTATTGTAAAATATTACATGTTCTTGATTTCCCCTTTTTCTCACGTTTATAAAGTTGGGCTGAATTGTGTCGAGCCCAACACTTGTTATAATGTTGCGAACGTACAAATGGGGGTAATAACGTTGGGTGTAAAACATGAAAAATATATGTTGGCATGGTTGGCACATGCCAACGACAATGACATTTAAGCGGTATGAATTGTTATACCCCAGAATAAAGGACATGACATTTACATATAATTGAGAAGTGATAAAATATGTAAATTTAGAAAAACCGGTATGCTTAACCCGAGGTTGGATTGAGTTGTGACGTAAACCTGTCCGGACCCGCCCGGCTGTCCAGTAGTCACAAAAATACCTATCCAATATGGGTGGGTGGTTAATCATTGAGCCCAATAAGGACCGGAGGTTAGACTGAGCTACGGTGTAAACCTTCCCGGAACCGACCGGCACAACCAGTAACCGTAGCAATATCTGTCTAATGTGAGTGGTCAGGTGCTTTACGAGGCTAAGGACATATGTTAGGGATAAGTCAACTATAAACACTTAACCAAATTCAACATGTTAATAAGAATTGATGGGTGAGGTTAGGTAAATACAGACACTTAACCACTTAACATGTTTGACTAGAAAACCCTAGTAACGAGGGACCTGTTTCAGCAGTAACCCAAGTTAGGTATCATGGTACCCTGAAACTAGGCAGGGTGGGGCACGATTACTGGGCTGATTGTAAGCAGTCAAAACGACGGCGGTGAATGCATAGTGTAGGTTCTAACAGAGTGCGGGCGTGCACACACTCCCGAGCAGACAAACAGGGCACTGGGGCACCAGTAGTATAACCTATGCCTTCTAGAATTGTGTCGGGGCCGCCACCATGGGTCTTGATACACCCCATGGTGGGACCAGCATAGGTATCTATAATTCTTGGGGGCCGTATGGCACATGTTTACGCGAGTAGGAGCCGATCTTTAGAAAATGGGGATCACTTCACCCTCAGCATGGGGTGCCAGTTAGAATAAGCTCAAGTAGGTGCAGAGATATAGTGTGGGTGCGATAGTACATTCGATTCTAAACTACACTTCCTTAGCATGTAATACTTGCCTGTTTTCAGTTTGTATCTATCATGCCCTTTTTCTTATTCACATACTGAAGAATCACTAGATTTACTCAGGCTTTATGTCTGACTCTATTTTCTTTTATTCTTCTTTTCATTCGTCCCCCCCCCCAGGTCCACAGGGAGGAAACAAGTCAGCTTAGTCAGACTCTTTGCAAGCTCCAAGACCTTAGATGTTTGGTTTGGATCTCTTTTGCTTGGATTATGGCTTTGGATATCACTATGGGGATTTTTGTTACTTTATTTATGTTTTATGCTTCTTTAATAATCAAGACAGTAATGAGGTTGTAATGTTGGAAGTATTTTGAGACAATTATGGAAATGTTTTGTTTGAACACGTATTGATGAAATAAAAGTCTGTTTGTTTTCCGCTGCTTAAAATATGTGTACTTATATCTGTCTTGTGTTTATCTGTGACTTTTACTTATAAACCTCCACCAAAGTTAAGGCATTCCCTTTGTGAGTGACCTTAATGGAGGTGGGGTGTTTCACTTGGTATCAGAACGAGGTTTACCAGATAAGATAAAAGTTTTTGAATTTTTTTTCAAAAGAAAGTTTAAAGAAGGAATTTTTTTCAAGAAAAAGTGTTATATTTATAAAAAGACATAATCCCCCAAAGCCATGTGCACTATCTCTCTCTATCCTTCATTTTGAATCTTTCCTTTCTGTTTCAGCATGTTTGGAGACCTTAACCTTCCAGAAGGAGTACCGATACCCGGCTGGTTTAGGAGGTACTTAGAAGCAAGGGCCAATGGCGCGGGCCCAGCAGACATTCCTCCTCCAGTGGCCGCGGTTCCTCCACCTCCTCGTGGAAATGCCTTCGCAAAAACTTGTAGAGACTTCAAGGCTATGGGTGGAAAAGACTTTTATGGGACAAAATACTTTGTAGGAGCAAGAAACTGGCTAAAGGAGACTGAGGATCTGTTTGTCATCTTCGGAGTTGATGACAGGCAAAAGATACAGCTAGCAGTGTGGTTGCTTAAAGATGAAGCTTCCTATTAGTGGGAAATTCCCAATGCTCAAAGGGCGGTGGAAACATGGGAAGATTTCAGGACAAGGTTAAGATGAAATTCCTCTCCCAAGCTAAAAGAAGCCTGCAAATGGAGAAGTTTCTAACTATAAAACAAGGAAGTATGACAATTAGGGAGTACGTTAATCAGTTTAATCAGTTGGCCAGATTTGGGCTGGACTTAGTAAACACCCAACACAAGAAGGCGCTTCGCTTCGTCAAAGGTTTGAATGAGCCTCTACACAGCCGTGCTATGACCCATGTATCCACGGGAGAGACTTATGAAAGCTTAGTGGACATGGCGTTGCTACACGAGGAAGACAACGGCAAGAAAGAGACTAAGGCGGAAGAAAAGAAAGAGGGTTTACAAGCTATGAAAACAGACTTCAAGAAAGGAGGGAATAACAATAAGCCCCGTGAGAGGAGAAGGTGCAATTTTTGTGGCATTGTGGGACATATATCAAAAGACTGCCGAAAAAGGAAGGCGAAGATGGGCAGTTGCTTCCATTGTGGAGAGACTGGGCACCAAGCTAAGGACTGGCCAAAGAAGAGAGGGCAGGGACAGAAAGCCGGATCCACTTCAGGGGGTCAGGTTCATGCGCTATTGGCACCTCCGCAGGAACGAGGTAGTAATATTTCCGTTGAAAGTGTAGTCTATCTTTATGATCATCCATTTCGCACACTTTTTGACTCTGGCGCATCACACTCCTTTATTTCATCCGCCTTAGTAGAATCTCTGCATCTAGACACTAGTATGGTAGAGGATCCCTTAGTAGTTTCAAATCCAATTGGGGGCTCCTCTTACTTGTCAAAGGTTAGTTTGGTTTTGTAAATCTCTATTCTCAGCGTTGAGTTTAGTTGTAATGCCTTTGTTTTGGGCTTCTCGGGATATGGTTTGATCTTAGGCATGGACTGGTTATCCAGTAATGGCGCCATCCTTGATTGTGAGAAAAGAGTAGTTAGACTCTTGACTCGGCTTGGTAACACTCTAGAAATTTCTTGTAATCCCTTGAATGCGGTTATGCTTAGTTATCTAGAGTCGCTTGATGCTTCTGATGAGAATTTGTAGTCAGTTAGAGTAGTCCGGGAATATCCGGATGTCTTTGAGGAGGTGAAAGGCTTACCTCCGAGGCGGGAAATAAACTTCCGCATATATCTTGTGGATAATGCAAAGCCTGTAGCTTTACCTGTCAGACACATGGCTCCAAAGGAGAGAAGGGAGCGCAGTAAGCAGGTTAAAGAACTTCTCGAAAAGGGTTCATTAGACGGAGCATTTTGGAATGGGGTGCTCCAGTGGTGTTCGCAACCAAAGCAGACGGTTCGCTTCGCCTTTGCGTCGACTATAGGGAGTTAAACAAATTGACCAAGAAAAATAGGCATCCTCTTCCCCGAATCGACGATTTGTTTGATCAGCTTGTAGGTGCGACGGTCTTCTCCTAACTTGATCTGAGAACTGGTTTCCATTAGCTAAGAGTAGCTGAAGACAGCATTGATAAAACATCGTTCAGGACCCCAGACGGTTTCTTCGAATGGCTTGTCATGCCTTTTGGCTTGACAAACGCACCCGCTTATTTCGTAGACCGAATGAGCAGGGTGTTCAGAAAATTCCTCAACAAATTTGTGGTTGTCTTCGTAGATGATATCTTAATCTTCTCAAAGAATGAGGAAGAATATGCTCAACACCTGAAAGAGATCATGGATACTCTCCGTGCACATCAGCTAAAATCCAAATTCTCCAAGTGCCACTTTTGGAGAAAGGAGGTAAGATTTTTGGGGCATATAGTGTCCAAAGAGGGGTTGGCTGTGGACTCCGCGAATGTTGTGGCAGTGCAAGATTGGAAGACACCAAGAAATGCAACCGAAGTCTGAAGCTTTCTTGGGTTAGCTGGTTTTTACCGAAAGTTTATTAGGGATTTCGTGAAAATATCAGCCCCACTCACAAGGCTAACAAAGAAGAATCTGGCGTTCACTTGGGATTTGGACTGCGAGTTTGCTTTCCAACGATTAAAAAGGGCTCTCACAATAGCCCCAGTTCTGACTTTGCCAGATGGAAGCAAAATGTTCACAGTATATACGGATGCTTGTGGTACGGGGCTAGGCGCTGTTTTGATGCAAGAAAGGAGGGTAGTAGCTTATGGTGGAAGGCAATTGAAAGTTCATGAAAAGAACTACCCAAACCACGATCTTGAGTTAGCCGCCATCGTCTTTGCGCTTAAGTCTTGGCGCCATTATCTCCTAGGTGAGAAGTTCGAATTATACACTGACCATAAATCGTTGAAATATCTCTTCTCGCAGAAGGATCTTAACTTGAGGCAACAAAGATGGATGGAATTTCTTGCCTCGTATGACTTTGAAATTTCCTACACTCCCAGCAAAGGCAACGTAGTAGCAGACGCGTTGAGCCGAAAGAAACTGATCTTAAGCCCACTCTTTGTGGAAAGGCAAAGCTTGGAGTATATAGCGAGTTTTAACTTTAGGCCCTCCTCGGATTTTGTACCGGGTTTGTTAGCATCTCTCGAAGTACGCCCTACTCTCTTGGACTCAATAGGGGCTGCACAACGTGAAGACCCTCAGCTTATTGATGTGATTGATAAACTTATTAGGGGTGAGACTTCTAGTCACCTCAGTAGATACGCCATCGATGATAAGGGTTGGCTGAGGCGAGATGGAATATTATGCGTCCCACAAGCAAGGGAGTTAACAAAGAAGGTTCTCGAGGAAGCGCATCATTCCAAGATGACTATACACCCTGGCGGTGATAAGATGTACAAGGATATAAAAAGGACTTTCTTTCGGGGCGGCATGAAAAAGGACATGGCAAATTTCGTTTCTAAGTGCATGACCTGCCAACGGGTCAAGGCGGAACAGAAGAAGCCTGGAGGACTACTTCATCCTTTAGATGTCCCACAGTGGAAGTGGGATAGAATTTCAATGGACTTCATTGATGGACTACCTAGGTTAAGAAGAGGCAATACTAGCATTTGGGTAATAGTGGATAGAAATACTAAAAGCGCCCACTTTATACCCGTTAAAAGTAGAAGGACTGCCTCATCTCTAGCATCTCTTTATCTCAAGGAAATAGTTCGACTCCATGGGATACCCTCCAGCATTGTTAGTGACCGAGACCTTATCTTCACAAGCGAGTTTTGGCGGAGTCTGCAAGAAGCTGTACACACACAGTTATGTTTGAGCACGGCCTATCACCCCCAAACCGATGGCCAGACGGAAAGGGTGAATAGAGTTTTAGAGGATCTTTTAAGACTTTGCGTTCTTGACTTTGGAGGGACATGGGAGGATCACCTTCCTTTAGTGGAATTTGCCTACAACAACAACAACCAAGCTACCATAGGCATGGCAGCCTTCGAAGCCTTGTATGGAAGACCGTGCAAATCACCAACTTGTTGGTGGGAGTCTACAGATAAACTTATACTTGGGCCGACATGATTCGAGAGACTTCAGAGAAAGCGGACTTGATACGAAGGAGAATGAAGACTGCCCAAGACAGACAGAAATCCTACGCCGACAAAAGAAGGACTGACCTTGAGTTTGAGGTTGCGGACAAGGTTTTCCTTAAGGTATCACCTTTAAGGTACATCGTTCGCTTTGGATCCGCAGGAAAGCTTGCACCAAGATTTGTAGGACCGTTTCCTATCATCGAGAAGGTTGGGAAGATGGCCTATAGATTAGAGCTGCCCGAGAGACTGGCCGGAGTTCACAACGTCTTTCATGTTTCTCACCTCTGGAAGTGTTTGCATGAGTCTGCGGAAGTGGTGGAACCTAGCATTCTATAAGAAGCCGAAGTGGAACGTGAAGCAACTGTGAGGAGAGTTCCAACCCGCATCTTAGGAACTGAAGTGAAAAAGCTACGCAACCGTGAAGTCAAACTCGTTAAAGTTCAGTGGAGCGATGCCGAGAAAGACGCGACTTGGGAATCTGAGGACAGAATACGCGCTGCCTACCCTTTTCTTTTTGAGGGTACATCTTTGATCTCTCTTTTTCCTTAAGTTATGCCTTATCTATCATTTTAGGTATATGTCCTCGGTCCTTGTCCTAACTCCTTAGGTAGAAAACAAATGGATGCAAACATGTATTTGAAAACATGTTATGGATGATGGCCACAAATGGTTGCTAGTGGTTGCCCGTGGATGCATATACACACACACCCTAGGTTTTAGATCGGCTCAGTCACTTCATATTGCATATGCATATATGTATTCTCATTTGTATATGGTTGAAACTTGATATGCTGTCATATGGTTGTCGCATTTGTATGAATAAGTTGTGCACTCATGTAGAATTATGAGTAGGAAAAATTTGCATACATAATGGATTCATGACACTTACATGATTCGCATTAAGGAGGTCAACTGAATCAGTAGACCGCCTGATTTCTACATCAGATAAGGACATGTACACACACTATGCATTTGATCATGATGCATTAGAAGTCTTTTAAGGATAGTGGACGCCTGTGTTTGTTGGTTGAGTAGATGGACGGTTGGATGGTAGGATATACATTCTTCCTAACTTGAAGATTTCGGGGACGAAATCCTTTTAAGGGGGAGAATGTAACACCCCGTGAATTCTATAACATTAAGCTTCACAAATTAAAGTGTAATTAATTTTAAATGAAAGAATTAAGGGAAATGGGTTATGCCATTGCGTTCATCTCGGAATTCTGCTTGAGATAGAGTCCGAGTTTGCGTGAATCAGACTCCGTATGAAGGAGTTATGACCTTCGGAAGTTTCAGAATAAAATTTAAAATTCAAACAGCTCGGTTTCAAGTTCAAAATTCGAAAAACAGGTTCAAACTGGGTTGGGCGGGAAAATTCCCGCCCATGGACCAGGTCGACCATAGGTTCGACCATGGTGTCGACCTGGTCACCCCGGGTCGACCATAGTGTCGACCTGGGTGTCGACCTGCCAGTCGACCTACCTGGTCGACCTGGCTGGCTGGGTCTGGCTCTGGCTCGAATTTCTGTGGCTCGGTGTGTCATTAGGGCTGATATGTCACCTCTTGATTGGCTCTTTGAACTTTGTATGGTCTAGATTCCTCCTGTCTACATCTGGCGGCTCAAAACAATTTAAAAATCTATATATACACCCTAAGTCTCAACTAAAATTCACAAAAAAAATAAGATGGGAGTCGTCATGCTGCCAGGAAGGAATTGAGCATAGCCGTCAAGAGAGAGGAGCTTAGAGACGAATCAAATTAAGAAGAAGACTAAAGCTTAATCAAATTAATCAACGCAACGTTAATCTACCCAAAGGAACGCATCCCAATTTCAGAATTCGGAATCCAGAATTCAAGATTCTGCATTCGTTGTAAGTATAGTGACCTTTCAGAATATGAATAAAAACTGAGACGTGATTTGATGTAAATGGAAATAGAATTATGTTATTATATGATAATGATATAAATTCTGTGTATTGTAATGAATCTGTCATGACTTGTGTATTGATATTTGCGGCATAAATTGATTGATGCAAGCCTATTGGACATTTGTATATGAAAACAATGGCACTTGCAAGGTTGTGGCAAAAACTAGAAATTGATCCCTTTATGTTTATGTCTATGGCATGGACTATATACATTCTCTAAGTCTAAATTAAGGCTTATGTAAACATGTTCTAGATTTGGGACCTTTTTTGCGTACATGACCCAAAACCTATGAACACATTCTTTTGTTTATTTGCAAGTATAATTGGACCTATGTTAAGTATCGTTTGGGTTACATAAACTATGCAAGTTCATGTTGAAATAGGCTATATGATTAGTTGTTAAAATTGAACATTTTGGTGATTATACAACATGTTAGTTTTGTTGTTGACATTATGACAAGTTAAACATGTTTAAACCCAAGTTCATATAAGCCTAAACAATGCCATTTCATATGTCACCTACTTAGTTGTACTTTGATTTGAACGCAAGTTCACATGACCCATAATTTATGTTAGTTGAATAGATAAATTGCAAGTTCATGCGCCACACACCTTTATGTATTGTAAAATATTACATGTTCTTGATTTCCCCTTTTTCTCACGTTTATAAAGTTGGGCTGAATTGTGTCGAGCCCAACACTTGTTATAATGTTGCGAACGCACAAACAGGGGTAATAACGTTGGGTGTAAAACATGAAAAATATATGTTGGCATGGTTGGCACATGCCAACGACAATGACATTTAAGCGGTATGAATTGTTATACCCAAGAATAAAGGACATGACATTTACATATAATTGAGAAGTGATAAAATATGTGAATTTAGAAAACATGGTATGCTTAACCCGAGGTTGGATTGAGTTGTGACGTAAACCTGTCCGGACCCGCCCGGCTGTCCAGTAGTCACAAAAATACCTATCCAATATGGGTGGGTGGTTAATCATTGAGCCCAATAAGGACCGGAGGTTAGACTGAGCTACGGTGTAAACCTTCCCGGAACCGACCGGCACAACCAGTAACCGTAGCAATATCTGTCTAATGTGAGTGGTCAGGTGCTTTACGAGGCTAAGGACATATGTTAGGGATAAGTCAACTATAAACACTTAACCAAATTCAACATGTTAATAAGAATTGATGGGTGAGGTTAGGTAAATACAGACACTTAACCACTTAACATGTTTGACTAGAAAACCCTAGTAACGAGGGACCTGTTTCAGCAGTAACCCAAGTTAGGTATCATGGTACCCTGAAACTAGGCAGAGTGGGGCACGATTACTGGGTTAATTGAATGTGGTCAAAACGATGGCGGTGGGTGCACAGTGTAGGTTCTAATGGGGGTGCGGGCGTGCACACACTCCGGAGCAAACAAACAGGGCACTGGGGGCACCAGTAGTATAACCTATGCCTTCTAAAATTGTGTCGGGGCCACCACCATGGGTCTTGATACACCCCATGGTGGGACCAGCATAGGTATCTATAATTCTTGGGGGCCGTATGACACATGTTTACACGAGTAGGAACCGATCATTAGATAATGGGGATCACTTCACCCTCAGCATGGGGGTGCCAGTTAGAATAAGCTCAAGTAGGTGCAGAGATATAGTGTGGGTGCGATAGTACATTCGGTTCTAAACTACACTTCCTTAGCTTGTGATACTTGCCTGTTTTCAGTTGATATCTATCATGCCCTTTTTCTTATTCACAGACTGAATAGTCACTAGATTTACTCAGGTTTTATATCTGACTCTATTTTATTTTTGTCTTCTTTTCTTTCATCCCCCCCAGGTCCACAGGGAGGAAACAACTTAGCTCAATCAGACTCTTTGTAAGCTCCAAGACCGTAGATGTATGGTTTGGATCTCTTTTGCTCGGATTATGGCTTTGGATATCACTATGGGATTTTTGTTACTTTATTTATGCTTTATACTTCTTTAATAATCAAGACAGTAATGAAGTTGTAATGTTGGAAGTATTTTGAGACAATTATGGAAATGTTTTGTTTGAACACGTATTGATGAAATAAAAGTCTGTTTGTTTTCCGCTGCTTAAAATATGTGTACTTATATCTGTCTTGTGTTTATCTGTGACTTTTACTTATAAACCTCCACCAAAGTTGAGGCATTCCTTTTGTGAGTGACCTTAATGGAGGTGGGGTGTTTCAAATCTACATCAAATCAAGGCAAATTAACATCAGATTGGAGGTAGAGCTGCTGTGTTGCATTGGGATTTGAACCAAATCATAGATATTTTCAGATCTGAGATTTATTTGTGGCTAAGGTGAATGATTAACATGTTTTACACTCGTTACGGCTAATTTGAGGTGATTAGTGATAATTAGCGAAATTATGACTCAGAAAAATATGGAAAAATATCTAAAAATTCTGAAATATTATTTTATGCCTCTTTTAGAAATTTGAGTTAATTTGGATTAAATTTTCTAATCCTATTGTTAAAACATGGTTAAGGGGATTAAGGGGAAATTCATGGTTTTAGGGGTATGTTTGATCTAAAATAACCAATATGCTTGATGTTTTGACCTTGTTGATTGATCCTATATGTTACTGGTACTGTTTGGAATGTTTTATGATTGATTAGAAAAGTCAGAATGGTTGAAAACGACGTCGAATGGCGAGAATAGACGAAACAGGCTTGTTGGAAAAGTGCCAAGATTCCGGATCGGATCACAGAAGGGAGATCATATCAGATCGGATGGACCGAAGCGGACCGGAGCGTGGCATAGGAGAAAACATGGCAATAAGGAAGGCCACTTGTATGGAGTTGGAGTTGGAATGGAGCGCCGAACCGAAACGAGATGGTATGGTACCAAACCGAACTGATATAGCCGAGCCAAAAGGAGGACTTAATCACCGAACCAAACCGAGGAGTGAGTATCAAACCCAACCGAGGTGACGTGGAGGACAGAACCGAACCAAAAGGAGTGGCCTAGATACCGAGCCAAACTAGTTTGAACCTTTATTACTACTACGCGATGACTCCTCTGAAGACCAGCTCAAATTCGACCAAAACCCGAGATGCAAAGGAAGTCCAAATGGGAAGTAATTACTTAGGATCTAGATGGAAACCAACTTATTAACTTCTTGAGTTGGACTTTGTTGTGGGACATGTTCAAAAGGGTCTACCGACATCTATAACTTTGATTCACTATTGATGGGAGGGTCATTGACTATGGACCAGTGCGGTGGGGTCAAAATTGTATGGAGCCGAACTCCATCAGGACCCCCAAGGGTAAAGTTGTCGTAGTAAGCTTTGGATGGAGCTGGGCTCCATCATGGCCCCAAATGGATCTGGTGATCAAAGCGGTGGATATCGTATGCTTTACACACTGAATGAGAGATGTGAGGATGATTGCTATGTTTGATGTTTGCTATCACCATGACATGCACATTCCCATTTTTACACTATATGTTAGTATTACCTTAGAATACTGTATGTCCTGTTGTGCTAACTCTTTGTTTGCACGTATAGGTTCAGGTATGATTATTTATACTTGTTATTGCTTTATTTTGCTGCTATCGCTCATACCAGACTTTTGTCTGACCCAGAGTTTTATGTCTCTTCTTATTACTTTGGGTGCTCCAAAACGAGCAGACTAGAGACAGTATTTTGAAGTTGTAATAATGGTTTGGATTATAAGCTATATTTTAGATTCCGCTGCTATAATGGTTTAGTTTTCAGCTTATGAACTGTCTCGCTTATTTTATGTCAAGTTATGTTATCATTATATTTTATTCCATGCTCTGTGAGATATACTACAGGTTCTTTAATAAGTCATAGTTTTCAAATCCTTTTCCTTTGATGACTGCCCCGTACCAGTCAGGCATTAGCATAGCGCATTTCGGGGAAATGTCGGCTGGTCCGGGGCGGACCGTCACAGATATCGATAACCCCTTTGCATACGCCCCGCAGCAATGCCCAACTTATGAAGTTAACTCGTTGGTTCCCATCTGAATCTTGAGTAATAACTTCCCACTTGGACTTCCTTTGCGTCTCGGGTTTTGGTCGAATTGGAGTTGGTCTTCAGAAGAGTGTTCGCGTAGAAGTCCAAATCTGGTTCGGTTCGGCCATCCGGTATGGTTCGGTATATGGTGTCTAAATCCCTCCCTTTGGTTTGGTTCGGTTACTCCAGTATCTCGGTTCGAATCGGTGCCCAAATCTCCAATTCGGTTTGGTGCTCAAATCTCTGGTTCGGTTCGATTCTATCCCATCCCGTACCAAGCTCTAGCGCGACCCCAACTCCAACATGACTCAAATGGCCTTCCTTTTTGCCCTTCTCCCTTATGCTTACGCTCCAGTTTGGTTTGGCTATTTCTGTTCGGTTTGGCGTCATCCGATCCGATCCAGAGTTCTGCAAATTTCCCAGCAAACTTGTATTGTCCATTCTCGCCATACGACAGCGTTTTCAACCATTCTAACTTTACTAAACAATCATAAAACATCCCAAACAATAGCAAAAACATATAGGTTCAATCAAAAAGACCAAAACATAAATTATTACATAGGCTAATTTAGATCAAACATACCCAAAACCATGATTTTCCCCTTAACAATGTTTAACTATATCTAACAATAGGATTAGCAAACTTAATCCAAATTATCCCAATTTTTAACTAGTAACACAAAATAATGTTTCAGAATTTATGCATATTTATCCATATTTTACTGAGTCTTAATTTCGTTAATTATCACTAATCATCCCTAATTAGTCGTAATTAGTGTAAAAACATGCAAATCACTCACCTTAGCCACAAATAAATTATACATCTGAAAACTCCACTGATTTGGGTCGAATTCGTATGTGTTCCAGTAGCTCTATCTCGATTTTGATGCTAATCCACCTTGATTTAATGTAGATTTGCTTAATATGTGATCTGAAAGTGATTAGGGATGGATTTTGAAGATGGAGGTCATTACTAGGGCTAGAGGAAGGTAAGTGACAGCTAGAAAACTAAAATGAAATGTTTTCCCAAACCCTTTCAGCCCTCCCATAACTCTAATCCCGAAATGGGTTATTGGCCTAGGTGCTAATTACCCTGTTAAGCTCAATTATGCTGTGTTTTCATCTTTAAATCTTATTTCAGTCATATCTCCCAAACGGTAAGTCCGTTTGATTAATGTGACCACTCTACGGAAAGATAAACCATCATCTGAATCCAATAGAAGTGATTTCAAGTCAAAAATCCTTACTAATCAAAAGTTATAGGAGAAACAAAATTCGACAGGGGAGAATTGGTGATTTAAAATTCGGCAAAAATCGTGAATGTGGGAAAAGACCCCAAATGACGCTTCCCATAGTTACACGACCATATAACTTAATATGAAAATAAAATAAATATTCTACGATCCTCCGATACGTAGAATGTGGGTCATTACACTTCTCCCCCTTAAGAAATTTCATCCTCGAAATTCTTTAACCAAGAAACATACAATGGTGTCCCGCATGCCTATCAACCATTTACAAACAATCAAACATACACAATAACACGATAAGCTTGTCTTGGCATGCGATTTACTAATAAGGGAGTAAGTATATCGCGATTTAAAATCTTACCAAGCAAAGAGTTCTAGATACGACTTTCTTATGTTCTCCTCGGTTTCCCAAGTACAATCATTCTCATTATTGCCCCATTGGACCTTGACTAGTTCCACCGTCTTCCTTCGAAGTTGTTTCTTACCGTGTCCGACAATACGAATCGTCTTGCAGCTCCCAACTGCCTCGGATTCTACTTCGATATCATCCAACTGATCGGATGAAATAGTTATATCAAAATAGTGAACGAACTTCCTTAACCGGGAAACATGAAATACGTCGTGATATCCCGCCATCTTGTCAGGCAACCAACTTTATATGCTAAATTCCCAATTTGTTCAAGAACGGGAAATGGACCAACAAATCTTGGTGCCATTTTGCCTCTCCTACCAAATCGAATCACACTCTTCAACGGAGAAATCTTGACGAATACCAAGTCACCAATGGAGAATTTCAAATCTCTTCGTCTTTTATCAGCATAACTCTTCTACCTATCTTAGGCAATCTTCATTCGCCGTTGAATAACCTTGATCTTATATGAAGTTTCTCTTATTACATCTGGTGTAACACCCCACATCCATTAATGTCACTCACAAAGTGAATGCATTGACTTTCATGGAGCATTATAAGTGTATAGAACAGAACATCACAAGACAGATATATAAAAATGGTACTTCAAAATTTAAAATAACTTCATTGCAGCGAAAACGGAACATAGTTTGGTTACAACATCAAAACCAACTTGTAAAACCAAGTACAAAAATATCCATCTTGGTCAATTATTACATGAAAACAAAAAGCATAATCCCGTTACAAATAGCCATAATAAAAAAGAAGATAAAGTAGAACATTACTTTCAGAAACTCCAAGCACTTCCAAAAGAGAGAGAAAGAGATCCAAGTCAAGCTCCACTAGTCCCACCCTGAGAACTTGTAGGGGGAAAAAGGAAAGAAAAGAGGCGAAATAAATGAGGTCATACATAAAGTCAGGTGAGTCCAGTGACTTTAACAATATAATCATTAAAGTAACAGGATAAGAACATAAAATAGATATAAGAAATGACTATAACATAAACAGGTATGACAAGATAAGAAAGATGGATAAGACAAACGTTGATTGCGCTTCTAATCAGTATAAGATAATTCCTACACCGCACGAATACTAGTTATATAGAAAGTTGATCCCTCTTACTAATTATAATGATAATGATAATGGTAGCTTCGTGTACCCTTAGTTGCTGTAATAGGTGCCGCCTGCTCCTATCTCCACTAGTTGTACCCACTACCCTCCCTATTCGATCGGCTACCCAACTCGTAGATACCTATGCTGGTCCCACAGTAGGGTGTATCACTCCTTAAAGTGGCAACCCAATACTGCTAAGGTGCACAGCTTATACCTACACGATGCAACAACAACTTACCTACCAACCCGGACCCATGCATGCACATGACTCCGTTGGACTTGGGTTGCCACCGCTAACCTGTTTGACCTCTTACAATCAATCCCAGTAAGCGTGTCCCGTCCACGACCTAGTTCGAGCTCACATAGATACTAAATGGGTTACTGGTTGAAAAGGGTCCCCACACTTGACACAAGCTTCCCGTCTATGCTTGGTCCCCACTATGATTTCCCACTTAACCCCTTCTTATTCATGTCTTCTTACATGTTTCAACTTGGTTAAGCATTTCTAATTATATTTCACACGTCACCCATGTCACCCAAATAACACCATGTCCCACTACATGTCTTATCTTGGTTAAGTGTTATTTAATTCATTATAAATGCAACCTTGCAAGACCTCCCACATTAGATTCGGTTTTGCGGTTGCTAGATTTGCCGGGCGGGTCCGGGCAGGCTTATACCGCAATTCGAATCTAACCTCGTATCTTTGCCTTCTTACGCATCTAGTTTATGCCTTTGACCTCTCACATTAGACTGCGTTTTGCGGTTGTTGAATCTGCCAGGCGGGTCCGAGCAGGCTTATACCGCAAACCAAGTCCAACCTCGTGTCTTAGGCATTCATTATCTCATTCTATTATTCAAAACCCAATTTGAATTAATATTCATATTCCAATTTGTCCATAATTCCCAATTTAGGCTATGTTCATAATTCTTATTCTAATTATGTACATAATTCCGTGTACATAAATTATACCAATCTATGACTCAAGTTAATTACATGATTATAAACCAATTTATGCCAATTACATAATATTCAATGTTTTTCCAAACTTTCCCCAATGTTCCTACGTCATTCGTACGTATAATTCACATAATATGTTAGGCTCGTCGTTAGCCCAACTCATAAGAAAAAGGAAAAGAAGAGGGAAAGAGACATCATCCATGCATAATACAGATCCAATAATCATATGGAATATGAACTTGCATATAATAGGATAGATCTAATCAACATAAACTTGCATAGATCTAATTAACATAAACTTGCATAGATCTAATTAACCTAAATTTGCATAGAATATGATAGATCTAATCAACATAAACTTGCATAGATCTAATTAACATAAACTTGCATAGATCAAATTAACATAAACTTGCATAGAATAGGATAGCTCTAATCAACATAAATTTGCATAGATCTAATTAACATAAACTTGCATAGATCAAATTAACATAAACTTGCATAGAATAGGATAGATCTAATCAACATAAACTAGCATAGATCCAATTAACATAAACTTGCATAGATCTATTTAATATAAACTTGCATAGAATAGAATAGACCTAATCAACATAAGCATGCATAGATCTAACTAACATAAACTTGCATAGATCTAATTAACATAAACTTGCATAGAATAGGATAGATCTAATCAACATAAACTTGCATATATCTAATTAACATAAACTTGCATAGATCTAATTGACATAAACTTTTGCAAGATCTAATTAACATAAACTTGCATAAAATAGGACAGATCTAATCAACATAAACTTGCATAGATCTATTTGACATAAACTTGCATAGATCTAATTAAAGTAAACTTCCATAGAATAGGATAGATCTAATCAACATAAACTTGCATATATATAATTAACATAAACTTGCATAGATCTAATTAACATAAACTTGCATAGAATAGGATAGATTTAATAAACATAAACTTGCATAGATCTAATTAACATAAACTTGAATAGAATAGAATAGATCTAATCAACATAAACTCGCATAGATCTAATTAACATAAACTCGCATAGACCTAATTAGCATAAACTTGCATAGGTCTAATTAACATAAATTTGCATAGAATAGAATGGATCTAATTAACATGAACTTGCATAGCATAGAATAGAGTAGATTTAATTATGCATTTGAATCTACAAAATAGATCCAATAACATATGATATTAGAGCTAGCATATCTCAACATAATAGATCTAATAACATATGATACATGCATAGTCATACAGTCCAATTCACACTTATCACTATAATTTTTAATTAACTATCTTGTGAAAGTAACTGTACTCACAGTGGTAGAAGAAGAAAGAATATAGATCTGAATTAAGCATTTGTTGTTGTTCTAGAATCGTTCCCCTTTTTCACAATTCCTATGCTTTGATTCGTTGAAGAAGAGAAACTAGTTTAGTTTTGGATGCAGCAATATGGAGGCTTATGAATGAATTTAGTTTAGATTAGGGTTAGACTAAATTTTCTTATATAGATGTATTAGCTTAGTTAGAGCCTTTAGATTAACTAGGAGATCATCAGAACCACACAGCTTAAAGACACGTCATCCAACCAATCAAAAGAGGCCACGTCAGCCCTAAAACTCAAAAATCGTCATTAACAAATAATAATGTGCCATATGTACAACATGATGCGCAGCAGCAGGGGTGTTGATCCCCATATGTCATATATATATTATATCTATTTTTCTTTTTAACTATATTTCCAATTAACCCTTTCACATTAAACCGCTTTTTTATTTGAACTGCGTTCACACTAAGCCACTTTTTAGCCATTCCCCTAAAACAAAAATATGGCACTGGCGGGGATTGAACTCAGAACCTCTTGTATACAAGTCATGTGTTCTAACCAAATGAGCCACTAAGTCTTTTGTTTACAAACCTTAGAACAATGCTAAACATTATTCTTTTCTCATTCCTCTTTTTCATGTTTTGTTGCAATATTTAATTTTTCTCTTAAACTTATCTTTGTGTATAATATATATACATATTTTCACATTTTTCATTTCATTAAAAGTGCTGGGTGTTACATTCTCCCCTATTCGAAGGATTTCGTCCCCGAAATCTTCAAGTTAAGAAGAATATATCCTACCATCCATCATGCATCTACTCATCCATCATCCACAAGCATCCATTGTCCTTAAAAGATTTCTAATGCTATACGAACATATGCAAAGGTGTGTGTATATGTTCCTTATCTAATGCAAAGATCGGGCGGTCTACTGAATCAGTTGAGTCCTAATGATACATATCATTTCTATATGAGCGCACAACCATTCATTCAAATGCAACATCCATATGATAACGCATTCAATATACATCCATTAATTTAAATATGTACACTCATTCATATGCAATATGAAAGTGATTGAGCCGATTTAGTGCCTAATGTGTGTGTAAATGCATCCACGAGCAACTACTAGCAAACACTTGCTTCCACCAAACATAACATGTCTCAAACACATGTTTACAACCATAGGGTTTTCCTACCTAAAGATCGAAGATGTAATCGAGAGGATATACTAAACGATAGAACAAGTATAAACAAAGCGACAGAAAAAGGAGAAGTTAAGAACATACCCTCAAAAAGGAATGGGTACGACGCACGCATCTTGTCTTCCGTCTCCTAAGTTGCGTTCCCTTGATTATCTCCCATTGGACTTTAACCAACTTGACTTCTCGGTTGCGTAACTTCTTGACCTTCAATTCAAGGATGGATGTAGGAGCTCGTCTAATCACTTCCACCTCTCTAAGCATGCTCAGCTCTACTACTTTCGTGGTATCATGTAAACATTTCCGCAAATGCGACACATGAAATACGCCATGAACACCACTAAGCTTCTCAGGCTACTTCACTTTGTAGGCCATTTGTCCAATTCTTTCTGTAATGGGAAATGACCCTACGAACCTTCGTGCCAACTTCCCTACGGACCCAAAGCGAACTACGTTCCTCAACGGTGATACTTTAATAAAGACCATGTCTCCACCATTGAATTCAAGATCGGTCCTTCTCTTGTCAGCATAAGACTTTCGCCGGTCCTGTGCCGTCTTCATACATCTCCGAATCAAGTCTATCTTTTCTGAAATTTCTCTCACCATATCGGGCCCAAGTAAAATCTTGTCCATATATTCCTACCAAGTCGGTGATCGGCAAGGTCGTCTATACAGAGCTTCAAAAGGTGTCATGCCAATGCCAATCTAGTAGCTGTTGTTGTAGGCGAACTCTACTAATGAAAGATGTTCCTCCCACGTCCCTCCAAAGTCCAAGATGCATAATCTCAAAAGATCTTCTAGAATCTGATTCACTCTTTCTGTTTGGCCGTCCGTCTGCGGGTGATAAGCGGTGCTCAAACACAATTGTGTTCCTACTACCTCTTGCAAGCTCTTCCAAAACTCACTAGTGAAAATGGGATCTCGGTCGCTCACGATACTAAAAGGTATGTCGTGCAGACAAACTATCTCTCGAAGATAAACATATGCTAACCATGCCGTTGTTCTTTTAATATTGACAGGAATGAAATGGGCGCTCTTGGTAAGCCTATCTACTACCACCCAAATCCCTGTATTACCCTTCCTTGATCTCGACAACCCGTCGAAAAAATCCATAGAAACGCTTTCCCATTTCCACTGTGGAACCTCTATGGGGTGAAGCAAACCACCAGGCTTTTTTTGCTTTACCTTGACTTGCTGGCACACCAAGCATCTAGAAATGAACTCAGCCACGTCCTTCTTCATTCCGACCCAAAAGAAAACTCACTTCATGTCCCTATACATCTTGTCACCACCGGGATGTATGGTCATCTTAGAACGATGTGCTTCTTCAAGAATTTTCTTTCTCAAGCTTTCGTCTCGAGGTACACAGAGTCTCCTATCCTTATGAAACCAACCTTTTTCATCTATAGTATATCTACTAAGATGGCTCGAAGACTCCCCTCTTATGAGTTTGTCTACTATTTCAACCAACTATGGGTCATCTCGCTGTGCCTCTCCAACCCGTCCTAAAGTGTAGGTTGCACCTCCAGTGATGCCAACAAACCGGGTACATAATCGATAGAGAGTCTAAAGTCAAAGGTAGATACGTACTCCATACTCTGCCGCTCTACGAACAAAGGACTCAAAGTCAACCTCTTTCTACTCAAGGAGTCAGCTACAACGTTACCCTTGCCAGGGGTATATGCAATCTCAAAATCATAGGATGATAAAAATTCCATCCACCACTGTTGCCTTAAGTTTAGATCTTTTTGAGAGAACAAGTACTTTAGAGATTTACAGTTTGTATACAACTCAAACTTCTCTCCAAGGAGATAACGGCGCCAAGACTTAAGCGCAAAAACTATAGCGGCTAACTCTAAGTCGTCGGTAAGGTAATTCTTCTCATGGACCTTCAGCTTCCTTTCTCCGTAACATATCACCCTTCCCTCTTGCATCAAAACTACTCCAAGCCCTGTCCCGCAAGCATCGGTATAAACTGTGAATGGCTTACTCCCATCCGGTAAAACTAAAACTAGAGCTATTGTCAAAGCCCTCTTCAAACGTTGGAAAGCATCGACACAGTCAACATCCCAAGAAAAAGTCAAATTCTTCTTCGTCAATCATGTAAGTGGGGCTGATATCTTCGTGAAGTCCTTAATAAACTTCCTATAGTAGCCCGCCAACCCAAGAAAACTTCTTACTTCCGTTGCATTTCTAGGAATCTTCCAATCTCGTATTGCCACCACCTTCGCGGGATCCACTGCTATCCCTTCTTTAGAGACCACATGCCCTAAGAACCTCACTTCCTTCCTTTAAAAATGGCACTTGGAGAACTTAGCTTTGAGTTGATGTGCTCGAAGGGTCTCTAAGACTTCCCTAAGGTGTAGGGCATGCTCTTTCTCGCTTCTAGAGAAAATCAAAATATCATCAACAAAGACTACCATGAACTTGTTTAGAAACTCCGTAAACACCCTGCTCATCAAGTCTACAAAATATGCGGGTGCATTCGTCAAACCAAATGGCATGACGAGCCATTCGAAGAAACCGTCGGGAGTCCTAAATGCAATCTTATCTATGCTATCCACAGCCACCCTTAGCTGATGAAACCCTGTAGCTAAATCCAACTGCGAGAAAACCGAAGCGCCAACCAACTGATCGAACAAGTCATCTATCCTCAGCAATGGGTGTCCATTCTTATTTTTGAGCTTATTCAGCTCTCTATAGTCCACGCACATTCTGAGCGAACCATCAGCCTTCGTAGCAAAAACAACTGGAGCACCCCACTCCAAGATACTTATTCTTATGAACTCTTTCTCAAGCAACTCTTTCACTTGTCTACCAAGCTCCCTCCATTCTCTTGGAGCAATGTGGCGCACTGGTAATGCAACTGGCTTTGGATTATCTACTAAGTATATATGGAAGTCTATCTTGCGTCTCGGGGGTAAACCGCGAACCTCACAAAGATGTGACGGCCCGCCCCGCACCAACCGACATTTACTCCAAAAGTGCGTTGTACACATGTCCAGTCAGCACAGAACGAGTCGTCAGAAGAGAAGGGGAAGAAGGAAATGAACTAACAAGGAACCTGTAGAATGTCTCACAGCGCATAGAACAAAATATAATAATAACATACTTGACATTAAACAGGTGAGACAGTGCATAAGCTGAAACAACTAACATAGCAGCGAAAAATCCAAGTACATCTTATGATCCAAAGTCAAACATTATTACAACTTTTCAAACTGTCTCAAAAGCAAAAGCAAGATAAAGGAGGTACACTACTAATGCCCAAGTAGCGACCACCAACGACACAGGGAGAATATCTATATATCATAGGTGGAAGCCTCCTGCTCGCCTCCGAATCAGCTACTCGCACATCACCAGCTAACTTGTCTCTAGTGCTCGTGTGAGCACCCAGAGTAATAAGAGGAGACATAAAACTCTGGGTCAGACATAAAGCCTGGTATGAGCGATAAGCATCTAAACAGAACAATAACAGGTAGACTAAAACATACCTGAACCTGGACCTGCAACCAAAGAGTTAGCACTACATATTGTACAACACTCTAAGGTGCCATTTCAAATGGTGTAAAGATAACGGGGGTGGGGTGTGCATGTCATAGTGATGGCAAACAATCAAACATAGCAACCATCCTTACATCTCTCACTCAGTGCATAAAGCATACGATATTCACCACTTCGATCAACCAACATACCTTTCTACGATCACTTTGCCCCATGAAGTCATAAATGGCTTCACTGCACTGATAACGTAGCCACTAATCCTTTGCTATGTCCACTTTGCCCCATGAAGTCGCAATGACCCCACTGCACTGGCTCATAGCCTCACTAATCATTTACTATGTCCACTCTGCCCCATGGAGTCACAATGACCCCACTGCACTGGCTCATAGTCTTACAACGCATCACTTTGCCCCTCGAGTCATAATGACTCTACTGCACTGATAACGTAGTCTTGCTACCATCACCTTACCCCTCGAGTCATAATGACTCTACTGCACTGATAAGTAGCCCATCATCCATTTTCAGTGGTGAATCGAAGTTATGAACGTCGACAACTCCTTAGCACACGTCCCGCAGCAAAGTCCAACCATGAAGTGAACTCATTGATTCCCAACTGGATCCTGAGCTCTAACTTCCGTTTGGACTACCTTTGCATCTCGGGTTATTGGTCATCACCAGATCGGTTTGGATCCCCTCTTAGCCATCAGTCTGGTTTGGATCGGAGTGCTCCTCCTTAGCTGGATCGAGTCGGGTCATCATCGCCTCAACGGATCGGGTCGGATCTCCACGTCCAGTCACCATCACTGGTTCAGGTCGGGGTCCTCCAATGTGCCACGGTTCGGATCGAGTCCTTCTCATCACCCCGGGTCTGGTCGTAGTCTCCTAGCCTCGTCATAGTTCATTGGTTCAGGTCGGAGTACCATGGCGGATCGGGTCGGAGAACACCAGGCGGGTCGGATCGGATGATGCATGCCACGAGAAGAGCGAATAGATCGAAGAGTAAGATATGGGAGTGGATCGGGTCCTACCTCCGTTCCGATCCGGATCGGTCTGTTTTCCTGCACTTCTTCCAGCAAGAAATTTACGCCACTCGACGGCGTTTTCGACCATTCTACCTATTCTAATCAATCACAAAACATACCATACAGTCATAGCAACAAGTAGAAGTGACCTCAAACACCAAAACATCAATATGATATGTTAAAATGGATCAAACTTACCCAAAACCCCATATTTCCCCTTAAGCATGTTTAGGTGAAACTAATAATGTGATTAGCAAAACTTAACCAAATTAACCCAAATTCATATCAGAGGTCTAAAACATCATTTCGAATTTTATAAACATTTTTCCAGAATTTTATCATGTTTAAATTCGCTAATTAACACTAATTACCCTTAATTAGCCATAATTAGTGAGGAACTATGCAAATCACTCACCTTAGCCAGAAATAAACTAAGATCTGAAATAAATCTCTGATTTGATGTAAATCTCAATGCTAAACAGCAGCTCCAATGTTGATTTGGTGTAGATCTCCCTTGATTTGATGTTGCTAAGCTTAATCCATGATTAGAAGATGATTTGGAGGTGATTTAGAGTTTGGAGGCCATTTTTAAGGTTTCTTGGAGATAAGTGGAGGCTAGAAAACTGAAACGGAATGATTCTCTAACTCCTTTCAGCCTCCCCATAACCCTAATCCCGAAATGGGTTATGGGCCTATTCACTAATCACCCTATTTGGCCCGGTTAAGCAGTTTTTCACCTTCCAAACCTTATTTCAGCCATATCTCCCAAAGGTAAGTCCGTTTTTCATATGTGACCACTCTACGGAAAGGTAACCATCAAACGAATCTAATGGAAGTGGTTTCAGGTCAAAATTCCTTTCCAATCAAAAGTTATGGCCAAAACAAGATCAGCTAGGGGCAAAACGGTCATTTTAAAATCGACAAAAATCATGAACATGGGAAATGAGTCAAATGGTTGTTTCCCAAAGTTACATGACCATACAACTTCATATGGGAAAGAAATAAATATTCTACGATCCACCGATGCGTAGAATGCAGGTTGTTACATTCTCCCCCCTTAAGAAATTTCGCCCCCGAAATTCCCTAACCAAAACACACAAAGGGTCCCGCATGCCTATCAACCATAAAACAACCATCAAACATGCAAAACAAGCAAAACAAGTCTATCCTAGCATGCGGAATAACTAAATTGCAAAGTAAATCTTACCAGGCAAAGAGTTCTGGATACGTCTTCCGAATGCTCTCCTCTATCTCCCAAGTACAGTCATTCTCGTTCTCGCCCCACTGAACCTTGACCAGCTTCACCGCCTTCCTTCGAAGTTGCTTCGTATCGTGCTCGACAATACGAATCGGCTTGCAGTTTCCAACCGCCTCGGGTTCTACTTCGAAGTCCTCTAACTGATCAGGTGAAATAGTCATATCTGGGTCGTGAACGAACTTCCTTAGTTGGGAAACATGAAATGCGTTGTGAACTCCCTCCATCTTCTCCTGTAAGTCAACTCTATATGCCAAATTCCCGACTAATTCAAGAACAGGGAATGGGCCAACAAATCTTGGTGCCAACTTGCCTCTCCTGCCAAATCGTATCACGCTCTTCAACGGAGAAATTTTGGCAAACACCAAGTCATCAACGGAGAATTTTAAGTCTCTTCTCCTCTTATCAGCATAACTCTTCTGCCTATCCTGGGCAGCCTTCATTCGTTGTTGAATGATCTTAATCTTATCTGAAGTTTCCCCCACCACATCTGGTCCAAGCATAAACTTCTCGCCAGTCTCTATCCAACATGATGGTGAGTTGCACGGTCTTCCGTACAAAGCTTCATATGGAGCCATACCGATACTGGATTGGTAGCTATTATTATATGCAAACTCTACTAGATGCAAATGGTCATCCCATGATCCACCAAAATCCAATATACATGCTCTCAAGAGATCTTCCAATATACGATTCACCCTCTCCGTCTGACCGTCGGTCTTAGGATGATATGCGGTACTGAGATGTAATTCTGACCCTAGAAGATGATTTGGAGGTGATTTAGAGTTTGGAGGCCATTTTTAGGGTTTCTTGGAGATAAGTGGAGGCTAGAAAACTGAAATGGAATGATTCTCTAACTCCTTTCAGCCTCCCCATAACCCTAATCCCGAAATGGGTTATGGGCCTATTCACTAATCACCCTATTTGGCCCAGTTAAGCAGTTTTTCACCTTCCAAACCTTATTTCAGCCATATCTCCCAAACGGTAAGTCCGTTTTTCATATGTGACCACTCTACGGAAAGGTAAACCATCAAAATAATCTAACGGAAGTTGTTTCAGGTCAAAATTCCTTTCCAATCAAAAGTTATGGCCAAAACAAGATCAGCTAGGGGCAAAACGGTCATTTAAAAATCGACAAAAATCATGAACATGGGAAATGAGTCAAATGCTTGTTTCCCAAAGTTACATGACCATACAACTTCATATGCGATAGAAATAAATATTCTACGATCCTCCGATGCGTAGAATGCGGGTTGTTACAAAAGACGTCACCATACTCACGGACTACATGAACATATTCCAAATCATCGATGGATGTATCAAGTGATTCTAGGTAGCTAAGCATAACTGGACCTTTAGGGTCACAAGAAATATCAAGGGTCCTTCCACAACGAGTCAACAATCTAACTACCCTCCTTTCCAAGTCTAAGATGACACCATGCCTGGCTAGCCAATCCATCCCCAAAATCAAGCCATAGCCATGAAACCAAGAACGTAGGCGTTGCATTCAAACTCAATTCCATACACGTATATTCTCAAATCCCGACATAACATAGAAATATGAGCCGTACCCCCAATAGGATTTGAGACTACTATGGGATTCATAACTAAACTAGAATTTAGGTGCAGTGTTTCAACTAATGAAGCAAATATGAACGAGTGTGAAGCACCAGAGTCAAAAAGAGTCCTAGGAAAAAGAAATCAAATCTTCAACCAAAACTTCCTATCTCTTTCTGATATACTGACCACGAGAACACAACCTTCCCTCCATTGGATCCTGCCCTCTGTCCTTGCCCTTGCCTCATCGGCCAATCTTAAGTCAAATGTCTTGCCTTACTGCAATGATAACAGACAGTCTTCTTCTTCTTTCTAACGCCTTTCTATAAGTGACCAGGTATTTCACAATTGTGGTACTTCCTTTTCTCTTGGCCCTTTTTATCCTTTCCTCCTTTCTTTTGTTGTTGTTGTGCCTTCTTTGGATCAACTTTCTTATCCTATGTCCTATCCATGTCTCCCCTGCTTTTTCTCCATTCATGACCTCCCACCAAAATGAAGCTTCATCCTTCATTAACCAAGCAGCTAGTTGAACCTTCCTCCCATCGTCTATCTCAAAGATACCAACAAGTCCTCCACTTCCTTGAGCCAACTTCCAGCCTCGACAAACGTCTCAGTCCCATGAAGAGGTTTTCCGTCCTTCGCACGGAAGTCCTTACATATCTTAGAAAAAACATCTATACGCGAAGGAAGAGATTCAAAAGGGAAAGAGGAAGTGATTTGAAACAAAGAATCAAAAGAAAGATATATGGCTTTTGGGGATTATGTTTTTCCATAATAAACGTTCCTCTTGAAAAATGCTCTCTTTAAAACATGTTTTTGAAAATACTTCTTCATAAAGATGCTTTTGAAAATGGGTTTCAAAATCTTTTATCTGTTCTGGTAACCTTCAGCTTTGATACCACGTGTAACCCCCCACGTCCATTAATGTCACTCACAAAGGGAAGGCATTAACTTTCATGGAGCATTATAAGTGTATAGAACAGAACATCACAAGACATATATATAAAAATGGTACTTCAAAATTTAAAATAAATTCATTGCAGCGAAAACGGAACATAGTTTGGTTACAACAACAAAACCAACTTGTAAAACCAAGTACACAAATATCCATTTTGGTTAAATTATTACATGAAAACCAAAAGCATAATCCGGTTACAAATAGCCATAATGAAAAAGAAGATAAAGCTGAACATTACTTTCGGCAACTCCAAGCACTTCCAAAAGAGAGAGAAAGAGATCCAAGTCAGGCTCCACTAGTCCTACCCTGAGAACCTGAAGGGGGGAAAGGAAAGAAAAGAGGCGAAACAAATGAGGTCAGACAAAAAGTTCTGGCGAGTCCAGTGACTATAACGATATAATCATTAAAGTAATAGGATAAGAACATAAACTGGATATAAGAAATGACTGTAACATAAACAGGTATGACAAGGTAAGCAAGATGGACAAGAAAAACGTTGATTGTGCTTCTAATCACTTTAAGATAATTCCTACATCACACCAATACTAGTTATACAGAAAGTTGATCCCTCTTACTAATTATAATTATAAGAGTAGTTTTGTGTACCCCTAGTTGCTTTCATAGGTGCCGCCTGCTCCTATCTCCACTAGTTGTACCTACTAACCTCCCCATTCGATCGTCTCCCAAACTCATAGATAACCGTGCTGGTCCCACAGTAGGGTGTATCACTCCCTTAAGTGGCAACCCGATACTACTAAGGATGCACGACTTATACCTACCTGATGCAACAACGTCTTGCCTACCAGCCTAGACCCATGCACGCACATAACTCCGTTGGACTTGCGTTGCCACCGCTAACCCGTTTGACCTCTTACAATCAATCCCAGTAAGCGTGTCCCGTCGTCGACCTAGTTCGAGCTCACATAGATACTAAATGGGTTATTGGTTGAAAAGGGTCCCCACACTTGACACAAGCTTCCCGTCTATGCTTGGTCCCCACTAGGATTTCCCAGTTAACCCCTTCTTATTCATGTCTTCCTACATGTTTCAACTTGGTTAAGTGTTTCAAATTATATTTCACATGTCACTCATGTCACCCACTTAACCCCATGTCCCACTACATGTCTTATCTTGGTTAAATGTTATTTAATTCATTATAACCGTAATCTTGCAAGACCTCCCACATTAGTTTCCGTTTTGCGGTTGCTGGATTTGCCGGGCAGGTCCAGGCAGGCGTATACCATAATCCGAATCAAACCTCGTGCCTTTGCCTTATTATGCATCTAATTTATGTTTTTGACCTCTCACATTAGACTGCCGTGTCCGGTTGTTGGATGTGCCAAACAGATTCGGGCAGGCTTATACCGCAAACCAAGTCTAACCTCGTGTCTTAGGCGTTCATTATCTCATTCTATTATTCAAAACCCAATTTTTATTAATATCCATATTCCAATTTGTCCATAATTCCTAATTAAGGATATGTTCATAATTCTCATTCTAATTATGTCCATAATTCCATGTACATAAATTATACCAATCTATGCCCCAAGTTAATTACATGATTACAAATCAATTTATGCCAATTACATAATATTTAATGTTTTTCGCAAACTTTTCCCCCGACGTTCCTATGTCATTCGTACGTGTAATTCACATAATATGCTAGGCTTGTCGTTAGCCTAACTCATAAGAAACAAGAAAAGAAGAGGGAAAGAGACATCATGCACACATAATATAGATATAATAATCATGTGAAATATGATCTTGCATAGAATAGGATAGATCTAATCAACCTAAACTTGCATAGATCTAATTAACATAAACTTGCATAGATCTAATTAACATAAACATGCATGGAATAAGATATATCTAATCAACATAAACTTGCATAGATCTAATTAACATAAACCTGCATAGATCTAATTAACATAAACTAGAATAGGATAGGATATATCTAATCAACACTTACATAGAATAGGATAGATCTAATCAACATAAACTTGCATAGATCTAATTAACATAAACTTGCATAGATCTAATTAACATAAACTTGCATAGAATAGGATAGATCTAATCAACATAAACTTGCATAGATCTAATTAACATAAACTTGCATAGAATAAGATAGATCTAATCAACATAAACTTGCATAGATCTAATTAACATAAACTTGTATAGATCTAATTAACATAAACTTGCATAGAATAGAATAAATCTAATCAACATAAACTTGCATAGATCTAATTAACATAAACTTGCATAGAATAGGATAGATCTAATCAACATAAACTTGCATAGATCTAATTAACATAAACTTGCATAGATCTAATTAACATAAACTTGCATAGAATAGGATAGACCTAATCAACATAAACTTGCATAGATCTAATTAACATAAACTTCCATAGAATAGGATATATCTAATCAACATAAACTTGCATAGATCTAACAAACATAAACATCCAGAGATCTAATTAACATAAACTTGCATAGAATAGAATAGATCTAATCATCATAAACTTGCATAGATCTAATTAACATAAACTCATATAGATCTAATTAACATAAACTTGCATAGATCTAATTGACTTAAACTTGCATAGAATAGAATAGATCTAATCAACATAAACTTGCATAGATCTAATTAACATAAATTTACATATATCTAATTAGCATAAACTTGCATAGGTCTAACTAACATAAACTTGCATATAATAGGATAGATCTAATCAACATAAACTTGCATAGATCTAATTAACATAAACTTGCATAGATCTAATTAACATAAACTTGCATATAATAGAATAGATCTAGTCAACATAAACCTGCATAGATCTAATTAACATAAACTTGCATATATCTAATTAACATAAACTTACATAGGTCTAATTAACATAAACTTGCATAGAATAGAATTTATCTAATTTACATGAACTTGATAGCATAGAGTAGATTTAATTACGCATATGAATCTACAAAATAGATCCAATAACATTTGATAATAGAACTGACGTATCTCAACATAATAGATCTAATAGCATATGATACAGGCATAGTCATACAGTCCAATTCACACTTATCACTATTATTTTTAATTAATTATCTTGTGAAAGTAACTGATAGAAGAAGAAAGAATATAGATCTGAATTAAGCGTTTGTTGTTGTTCTAGAATCGTTCCCCTTTTTCATAATTCCTATGATTTGATTCGTTGAACAAGAGAAACTAGTTTAGTTTTGGATGCAGCAACATGGAGGCTTATGAATGAATTTAGTTTAGATTAGGTTAGATTATATGTGCTTATATAGATGTATTAGCTTAGTTAGAGCCTTTAGATTAATTAGGAGATCATCAGAACCACACAGCTCGAAGACATGTCATCCAGCCAATCAGAAGAGGCCACGTCAGCCCTAAAACTCAAAAATCGTCATTAACAAATAAAAATGCGCCATGTGTGCAACATGATGCATAGCAACAGGGGTTTTGACACCCTCATGTCATATATATATATATATATATATATATATATATATTCTTTTTAACCATCTTTCCAATTAACCCTTTTCACACTAAACCGCTTTTATTTATTTATTTGAACTGCGTTCACACTAAGCCACTTTTTAGCCATTCCCCTAAAACAAAACTATGGCGCTGGCAGCGATTGAACTCAGAACATTTTGTATACAAATCATATGTTCTAACCAAATGAGTCACTAAGTCTTTTGTTTACAAACCTTAGAACATTGCTAAACATTATTCTTTTCTCATTCTTCTTTTTCATGTTTTGTTGCAATATTTAAATTTTCTCTTGAATATATCTATGTATATAATATATATACATATTTCCACATTTTTTTCATTAAAAATGCGGGGTTTTATATCTGGCCCAAGCACAAATTTCTCACCGGTTTCCAACCAACACGATGGTGAGTAGCACGGTCTTCCGTACAAAGCTTCAAATGTAGCCATACCAGTACTGCACTGATAACTATTAATATATGCAAACTCAACTAGATGCAAATGGTCATTCCATAAACCCCCAAAATCCAATAGACAAGCTCTCAAGAGATCCTCTAATACACGATTCACCATCTCTGTTTAACATTCAATTTGACGATGGTACGCGGTAGTGATATGTAATTCTAACCCAAAAGCCCCTTGTAAGCTATTCCAAAACGCACTAGTAAATAATGGATCTTGGTCACTCACAATACCTTTAGGTACTCCATGAAATCTAACTACCCACTTCATATACAGTTCTGCTAACTTAGTTGTCGTTCTATTTGACTTGACCGGTATAAACCTTGTACTCTTGGTCAATCGACAAGAATCACCCAAATACTATCATGACTCGATCTAGTCCTTGATAAACCATCGATGAAATCCATTGAGACCTATTCCTATTTCCATTCAGGTAATTCTAATGGTTGTAACAACCCACTAGGCTTCTTTTGCTCGGCTTCAACTAGCTGGCAGTTCATGCACTTGGATATAAACTTCTCAGCGTCTCTCTTCAAGCCTTCCCAGTAGTAGGTCTGCTTCATGTCTCGATACATTTTGTTACCAATGGGATGTATAGTCAGTTTCGAGTGATGGTACACTCTAAACACTTCATCTCTCAATCAATTAACGTTGGGTACAACTAGTCTCCCGTTCTTTCGGAGCCATCCTTCTCGATCAAGTCCATACTTGTTTATCTCCTCAGCATCGATACCAATCTCTAACTTGGAGATGATTTCCAATAGGTTAGGATCGTCTCTCTGACTAGAGCCGATCTGCTCAATCAAAGTCTGTCAAATCATCAAAATTGTTAACATCTCTGGATCCAATTCACACTTAGGTCTGAAATCATATCCCGCGATATACTGCAGTTGCTTGTTCTTGAAGTTGACGCGATGATAACTTTCTTTTCATTACATCATCAATTCCCAAATCCTCGAAGATGCTCTCACAACTATCAAGCCAATCTTGAACATCCGTAGTCGATTCCATACCGTGGAACGACTTTCCACCAAGACCAGTATAATCCTTGTAGAGCTTGGTGAAATCGGCCCCAGGCGCCTGCATTACTGCACCACCACATTAGTAGTATTAAGAACGTCTCCCTGAGCATCCCTAATCACCTCTCGCATGAAGGCAGTAAATATCATCCTTATATTAGGGACATCCCCGTTGTTGGCCCTTGAACCCATACTCCTCGTGTTTTGGCTCATCGTCCAATCTATGAAGAGAAAACAATTAATCATCTCCTTAGTGGTGCCAATGCAGTGCGACTTCGTTCTTAAATATGCTAATAGTTTATATATATAGCTTTTGAAAACCAAAATATCATAAATATGTGCTCTCATATACGTATACTATCTCTCCCTGAAGTGTTCCCCTAGGTTAAACTACGCAACCTAGGCTCTGATACCAAGTGTGATGCCCCCTCACTAGCCCACATTTCTCCGAAATGCGTTGTGCCAATACCCGACCAGCACGGAACAGTCGTCAAAAGAAAAGAAACAAGACGGTGAAATCATCAAAGAACCTGTAGTATATCTCATAGCGCATGGAATAAAATATAATAATAACATAACTTTACATAAAACAGGCGAGACAGTGCAAAGGCTGAAAACTAAACCATCATAGCAGCGGAATCCAAAATATAGCTTATGATACTAACCATTATTACAACTTCAAAATACTGTCTCTAAAGCAAAATAGAAAAGTTACACTACTAAAGCCCAAAACAGTGACCTACAACAACAAAGGGAGAATATATGTAAATAGTACATGGAAGCCTCCTGCTCGTCTCTGGACCGCTACTCGTGCATAATCACCTGACCTGTCTCTAGTCTTCTCATTTAGGAGCACCCAGAGTAATAAGAAGAGACATAAAACTCTGGGTCATACAAAAGTATGGTATGAGCGATAGCAACAAAACAGAACAATAACAGGTATAAATAATCATACCTGAACCTGGACCAGCTAACAAAGAATTAGCACAAAAGATGTACAATACTCTAAGGTAACACTAACATAAAGTGTAAAATAGGAGTGTGCATGTCATGGTGATAGCAAACATCATACATAACGATCATCCTCACGTCTCTCATTCAGTGCGTAAACCAAACGTTATCTACTGCTTTGGTACGCCAGAACTATTGTGGCCATGACGGAGCCCCACCCCGTCCAACTTTAGTACGACCACTTTTCCCTTGGAGGCACTGATGGAGTTTGACACCATTCAACCTCTGACCTCACCGCACTGGTCCATTGTCAATGCCCCCCTCTCAATAGTGAATCAAAGCTATAGATATCGATAACCCCTTTGCACACGCCTCGTAGCAAAGCCCAACTCATGAAGTTAACTCATTGGTTCCCATCTGGATCCTGAGTAATAACTTCTCAATTGGACTTCCTTTGCATCTCGGGTTTTGGTCAAATTGGAGTTGGTCATCAAATAAGTCGTCGCGTAGAAGTATAAGTCCAAACCGGTTTGGTTCAGCCTTCCGGTTCGGTTTGGTATATGGTGTCTAAATCCCTCCCTTTGGTTCGGTTCGGTTACTCCAGTATCTCAGTTCGGCTCGGTGCTCAAATCTCTAGTTCGGCTCGGTGCTCAAATCTCCGGTTCGTCTCGGGGCTCAAATCTCCGGTTCGGTTCGGTCCGATCCCATCCCGTACCAAGCTCCAGCTCAACCCCAACTCCAACACGACTCAAATGGCCTTCCTTTTTGCCCTGCTTCCTTATGCTTAATCTCTAGTTCAGTTTGGCCACTTCTGTTCGGTTCGACCCCATCCAATCCGATCCGGAACTCTGCAAATTTGCCAGCAAACTTGTATCATCCATTCTCGCCATATGATGGCGTTTTCAACCACTATAACTTTACTAAACAATCATAAAACATCCCAAACAACCGTAACAACATATAGGTTCAATCAAAAAGATCAAAACATCAATTACATAGGCTATTTTAGATCAAACATGCCAAAAACCATGATTTCCCCCTTAATCATGTTTAACTATATCTGACAATAGAATGGAAAACTTAATCCAAATTAACCTAATTTTTAACCAGTAACATAAAATAATATTTCAGAATTTATGCATATTTTTCCATATTTTTCTGAGTCTTAATTTGGCTAAGTATCACTAATCACCTCTAATTAGCCATAATTAGTGTAAAAACTTGCAAATCACTCACCTTAACCACAAATAAATTATAGGTTTGAAAACTCCACTGATTTGGGTCGAATTCCTATGTGTTCCAGCAGCTCTATCTCGATTTTGATGCTAATCCGCCTTGATTTGATGTAGATTTGCTCAATATGTGTTTAGAAAGTGATTAGGGATGGATTTAAAAGATGAAGGCCATTACTAGGGTTAGAGGAAGGTAAGTGGCGACTAGAAAACTGAAATGAAATGTTTTCCCAAACCCTTTCAGCCTTCCCATAACCCTAATCTCGAAATGGGTTATGGGCCTAGCTGCTAATTACCCTGTTAAGTCCAATTAAGCTGTTTTTTTCATCTCCAAACCTTATTTCAGCCATATCTCCCAAACGATATGTCCGTTTAATTAATGTGACCACTCTGCAGAAAGGTAAAACATCATCCAAATTCATTGGAAGTGGTTTCACGTTAAAACACCTTACCAATCAAAAGTTATAGGCGAAACAAAATTCGCCATGGGCGAAACGGTCATTTAAAATTCGTCAAAAATCGTGAATGTGGGAAATGACCTCGATAGTCGCTTCCCATAGTTACACGACCATGTGACTTCGTATGAAAATAAAATTAATATTCTACGATCCTCCGATACGTAAAATGTGGGTCGTTACAGATTTCTGCCTCAAAACACCTTTGTTAAATTCTGGAAACCATGAATTCACTTCTAGCCAAAACTGGAATTATGATTTTTGCAATTGTTTACACCTGTGCTGATTTTGTTTTTGTCAAATAAATTGGTTCAAAATTAAAACTATTTCCAAAATAAATTGCTTTCCCATTTTAAATTTTATTTAAAATGGGGAATCATTGGAATAGCTTGCCAAATATGTCCACTGTGATTTCATGAAACCATTTAGGAGTTGCTAGAAATGTTCTTATGTAAACATAAATGGTTTATTTTTCTGGAAACTATTTAATTGCTGTTGTGAGTCCGTATTTCAAATTCTTGCATGATCCTTGTCTTGCTTTGAAACAATAAATCATGGAAAATTTGCTTGCCAAAAACTGGAGAACTTCTTGTATTGTTGCAATGTTTCACTGATTGAATTCCTGCCAATTTTTGCTTTACTGAGAATTCAAGAAAACCTTTAGAACTTGCCAAAAGATTGATCACTTGATTGAACTTACCTGAAATATTTCTTGCACCCTTTGACATTTCACATTGTAAATTGGGTTTCAGAAACCTCTTCCATGTTGTTTGAAAATTTTCCATATATTGAATGACATTGCTGATTATCTTTGAACCAAATTTTCACTTGTTAATAAAGATTCACTATGGTTTCCTTTATTGTTACTGATGCTACTTGTTTTTTCATTAACACTTTGAGAACCAAACTAGCTTGATCACTTTGATAAGTTTTGTTGTATCATTGAATTTTTGTTGCACCATCACTTGTTGCATGCTTTGACATGCTTGCTGAACCATGTCTCGACCACGCTTGCAAAAACTATTACTTGTATTCATGCTTGACTATCCAGTGTCCCATGTTAAAAACTGCTACATTAATGTATGGTCCATTAGCTTTGTCACCCAGATTTGTTTCATATAGCTTATGCTGCTCTCTTTTTTCTTTTATTATGCTGAGCCATGTTGACTTGGCATTTGTGACTTGGCAATCATATGTAAGCACATGTTCTTGTGCTCGTCACTATGTTGCACCTGTGTTTGCTTGAGTTTGCACTGAATAGATTTGATTATGTGTTCATCACCTATGAATGTTGTATCCACTTGAGTCTGCTTAGATTTGTTGTAGTTTGGTCTCCATGTATATGTTGTGCATCAGCTCCTTGTGCATGTGCCATGAGTCTATTTTGTCATTTTATCATTGTCGTTATACATGTTGGCTGCTCCGTATCCATTTATACTTCCTTGCATCTTGATATTGTAGTTCCATGTTGTATTTGAGTTATGCCATTCATGTTTGCTCGATCACTTTGAGTTGTTTTCATGTGCACCGAGTCAAGTTGGTTCACGTGGCTGCTCCTCAATTGCTCGCTACTACATTTTAATTGGCAAGGCAGTGCACATGTGTATATTTATACACGTGTGTATATGCAGACATTCAGAATAGTTTTCCTGTCCCTGCACTATAATATGTATATACATATTGTCTTCCTTATGGTATTTACAGTGTACCATTGTGAATATCACAAGTTGTCTAGACAATGTTGGATGGATGTATAGATCAGATCAAGTCATGAAAAATGATGAGAAACACACCGAAATTATGAGACATATAAAATTTTAAAATAAATTTATATTTGTATGCATTTTATATTTATTTCTATTGTAGTGTACTGTGTGCGTTTCTATTTCTTATGATAGGGAAGCATGTGACTGGACTGACCGAAGCAGTGAAGACAGAAGACATGAACAATAGTGTGTGTATATGTCAGTGAATTTATGTATATGAAATTGTATAGAGTGATGAGTGAATTGTAGTGAGGTGCTGTGTAAATGAAATTGTATATGTATGAAATGAAATATATCCGTGGAGTGTACAAATAGAGGAGTTATAAAACTTGTACTGTATGAATGTTTGAAATAAAATATTCTATTTAAATAAAATACTGTGTGAATATTTGAATTTTTGTATAGTCATATTCTATTTAAATATAAATATTATATTCCTGTATGTGATGTATATATATGAAACAATACAATAACAAACACATTTATAATCATATATATTTGGTTGTTATTATCAAACAAAAATCATATAATTGTGTGTATAACACCGTTATATATACAACAATCTCCCCCTTTCGATGATGACAAACAAATATTAAGATTTTGAATATAATAAATGTGTTTGACAGTGAAGACCTGAACTCACCCTATTTGAATGCTCCCCCAATAACTATGCATGTGTGAAAAAGGAATGAAAATTGAATTGGAATTTTCAAAATTAAAATATTTTTAAAATATTCACTCATAAAACATAATCTTAATCCATTCTCCCCCTTTTGTTATCATCAAAAGGATATAGACATTAAAATACAGATGAAAAATGACTAGAAATATAGTTTCAGCTTAAGAGGAAGAATGTCATCATAAATCTTAATCAGTCAAACAAAAATCATAATATTCTGAGAACAAGTGGCATATTTCACATTGTAGAGAATGATGAATTTAAGATGAATTTATAAAAATGGAGAGAGTTTTTTTAAAAATTATTTCCAATTATTTTCCAATAAATTTTCAAAATGAGTCACAAAAACAGTTATAGATTTGGACTATAATTATAAATTCAATTTAAGTGACGCAATCATATTAACTCAAAAAGAATTTAACACATTTCACAAATTAGAATATGGACCGATAGGCTGGTTTTTATACACCAAGGAGGATTTCAAAAAAAAATATTTAGCAATTTATTCCTTTTTCTTTTTATTTAAGAGCACACTGATCATGCATAACCAGAGCTTGAATTTTTAAATGAGGTCAGGCGCAGCTTAAATTATAAGTAATCTCTTAACCATGCATGATCAGAGCTTGGATTTTTAAATGAGGTTAGAGACACACTTATGTATTAATTATATTTATCATTTTCATCTTCAAAGGAAAAACCTCCTCGCTATATAAATCTAATATGGATGATAGAAATGTGGTAGGTACAGAAATGGTTTGTGAAATAAATTTCTAAATTAATCATATTACGAAATGTGCTCAACTGTACCTGATCATTGAAAATTTCAATTGACACTAATTCTGAATAATAACATAATCCCATTTCTATCACAAATATTTTCACTGTTTTAATCAGGATGATTTAAAAAATTAAACTCTCCACATTAATATAAAATCATGATGGATGACAAAATAATGGTAGCTAAAGAAGATGTTCATGAAATAACTGATAATTCAAAGATATTATAATAACTATTCAATCATCATGAGAATCTAAATAAAATCTCCTTTTGTTGTGAAATGTAATGTTGTCACAATTCATCACAATTTCAAAATCTGATAATAATTCTGATGATTTATAAATACAGTTCAATTTGGATATTGATTTAAATTTCTGGAGGAATAATCGATAAATAACTTTAAAATTGAAAATCAATTACAAGAGGGATATGAAAAATTATACAAGCCAAGAGGGATTAAGATGATTTATACAAGACAACGAGATTTAAAAAAAACATAATGAGAATAAAATCAATAAAAAATTTCAGCACTTCTAATCTGATTCCACTTGTTATCTCTGCTAATGAGGATTTTAATATGCCACTGGTGGTTAACAAGGATATCTCAGACAATAGAATTTAATCACAAAGACAATCAATTAAATCTAATAATTAAGTTTCATCAATCAGAGCAACAAACAATTTTTCATTGGAACAAGCAGTCAACAAAAACATTTTCAATGGGATTCGTTTTTATCAGATCAGCACAAACAAACAAATTAAGGGCAGACTTGTTAAGAGATTTTTTTCCCAGATATTTCAGATGGTCACAAAAGTTGATTCATGATCCGAGATTTAAAAATATAGTTTATTTCAAATCATTTGAAGAATATGAAAATATCAGGATTAAACGAATCAATCACACCAGATTATAAATTTCAGATTTGAAATATGTGTGAGATTCAAGAAATCAATAGTTTCAAATGATTTTAAACAATCAAATATTTAAATCAAATAATCATGAAATGACATTAAGTTCCAAGGACCAGATTTTTTCAAAGAATTTTTCCAAGTATTTCTGACCAGTTCAAGAAAATTTTCAAAATAATTACATCAAGATTGAGTAATAATTCATGATCATAAAATAATGGTTTATTCGAAATCACTTGAACAAATGTAAATCATGAGATACAATGAACTAATCACACAGGACTAATAATTTTAGATCTAAGAGGTATGTGAGATTCAAAATATCAAAAATTTCAAATGATCTCAAACAAACAAAAATCTAAACTAGATGATCATGAATAATAGTGAATTTCAAGATGTAAACAATGAGTTTCAAGTCAATTCAAAAAATTCAAGCTAATCTGAAAATTAAAGAAATTATTACAACTTAGAAGTAGTAGTGTGCTGTAATAAGTATAAAATTTTAAGCCTTTCTAAAATGAATTAGAAGAAACTCAGAAGAGCTGAAATGTGTGAAATTCCATTAAACTTTCAGATCTTCAAAAAAAAAATTAGAATTCAAATTAACAGCGTTCAAGATATGGAAGGAATACATCAACACTGTTATGAATTCAGAAGATCAAAAAGTGAAATTCAAAACAATTGAAAGAATCTACAAGTTTAGATTTAAGATCCGAAAATGATTAAAAACTTTAGAGTTTTATTCAAATGAAGCAAATCCCTAGAAAAATATGAATTCTGCAATTGGAAGTTAAGGAAGCCCAGAATAAATGAAAATAATATGGCAGTGTCTAATCAAAAACAAAAAAATAGAAGGAGTAGAAGAGGGAATAAATAAAGAAAATAAAAACAGAGATTATTTACAAAGATGAGTCTATAGATCATACCTGAACCACATAAGATTTTGTGGATCTCCAGCTCAAAAATCTTGGCTAAGGAACTGTGAACAATCTGATGATATGAAACAGTTTGAATTCAGTTTATCTTTTGCAAAGTGGTTCCTTAGCCATCCTTCGATAACTAAGCATTTAGAGGATCGAGTGGTCTAACAAAATTTGTAAAACCACTCATAGTTTTTTTTATGACTTTAGATACCCAGACTTGTTTATATAACAATCCATTCAAATTTATCTTTGTGCCTTTGGGATCCCAAATTTGTTTGAATATCGTCAACATTGATTTTGTACATTTAGGGGACTTCATTTGTTTAAATGGATTGTTATTAAACCAATATTTTTTTTATTGTGGTTGGCCTTTCCACAATACAAGCAATTTGAAGAAATTGAGAATTTTTAAGAAGTATGTTTTTCAGTTGAAAATCCAAATCCAAGTACTTTCTTGTTTTCAAAAGAGGAATTATTCTTTAATAGAGAATTCAAAGAATTTTGGCTATTTGAAAACTTCTTAAATTTCAACTCAAAAACATTGCCTTTGGATTTCAACAAGTTATTCTCAATTATAAGCTTTTCAATTTTTGCCTTAAACTTAGAAATCTCATATTCTAATTAACTATTTTTCTCAATTTCAAGTTTACCAAATCCCTTGAGTTTTTCAATTTCTTTTTCCAAGTCAAAATTTATCTCAAGAATTTCGATCTTGTTGTTTTTCAAAGATATATTTTCATTTCCAAGGAACTTGGTAATATCATTTATTTCAGTTAATTCTTTTTGAAAAGATGTGCATTTATTGCATTTGAGATTTCTAATTCTATCGACTTCAATCTTACGCTCTTTCAAAATTGTTTCAATTTTCAACAAACTTCCTTTTTCAAAAAAATTATATTTGGAATTCTCAGCTGTCTTAATTTTATCTAACTCCTTTTGCAAAGCAATGTCTTCGTGAATTAACTCAACTTCACGATTTTCCAAAATCAAAATTTCATTTTCAAGCTGATCAAAATTTTCATTAAGATGAGCATTTTTTTTTTGTCTAAATTTGAATAATTTTTGCAATTGGAGTTTTCAAACCTCTTAACATTTTCTAATTCCAAAACATCAAATTTTCTACTCAACTCAAGATTCTCAGATTTAAGATGTTTATTTTTTAGTCTGAGACTCTCAACAAATTTTGTTAAATCATTACAAAGAAAAATTAAATCTTCCTGTGAAAAATTTCCTGTTGAGTCTTTATTGCTATCATCATCTGTTGAATCTTCATCTGTGACTCCTGTTAAGCACACACCTGAGTTTGAGTTGGCAATTGAGGGTTCTAAGCAGATGTCATCATTTCATCCATACTTTGCATTGAGAGTAATCCAAATATCATGCGCAGTTAAACAGTGGGATATGAGATTAAGCTGGTTATTATTAAGATAAGAATAGAGAATATGCATAACATAAGCATTGGTAATTTTATTCTTCTTATGTAACATATCACCCTCATTTTGAATAACATTCCAATATTCAGAATTAACAGATTTTAAATAAAATTCGAGTTTCGATTTCAAATTAAAAAAAATTCCCATTGAAAATAATTGGAATATTACTGGACCGACTCTCGATCTCGTTGGACTGACAACTAGGGAAGTACATGACTCTAGAGTTAATGAAGTTGCTAGGCTTTGATACCACTTGCTGGATCTAGATTAACCCTAGAGGGGGGTGAATAGGGTCTATTACAATAATTCACAATGTTCAAATCTTATGAGATATTAAAATAATAAACAGAACAGATAGCAGTAGAGAATATAAGTGCAGAAAGTAAATGACACAAGATATACCTATCTTCGGCAAAATCCTGCCTACTTCTGCATTCCTAAGGTTTCTACTAGGTAATAGAACATATCTCGCTTACCGGACCATGTATACTCACGAACCCCTCACTCCTATTCTAATTCTACGCTCAAAACCCTAGACTGATCTATATCCCTAGATCAGATTTCCCCTAGCTACATCCCGTAGCCAGTAAGCCCTAGTTATATAGACTCTAGTTAACTTCCCGTTAAACCCCTAACTGGATTCCTAGATTTTACAGACCTAGAAACTGATTGAAATGGTTACAACATAATAAAAAAACAAATAAAAACAAAAGGATAAAACTCCCTTTTCATTTAGAACTAAATAGGCCGACCCTTTGTTCTTTCATTTGCAAACCCATCTTTAAAATATTGGCCGATCTAAAAAAATGGAAATTAGGGTTTTCCAAAGCTTCCCCAAATCGCAACTTCGGTATCTTTCAAATATGGTTCCTCTGATCGAATTGTCCTGGTTTGCTTGCTTGGCGATTTGGGTTTCCTCCGATCGAAAACTTATGAGTAATTTGGATTGATTTGATTTCTGCTCTCGGAGTTTTGGCTTGTGTTTTCGATGATTGTTTGCCTGTGATGAATGGTGTTTAAGTAGGATTTTCAAATCCTTTAACCACTTCCTGATTTCGAATATGACTTCGCCTCGTTTTCGAAAATTTCCTCTTTTGATTTGTGAGATTGTTGTGGCCATGATTTTCGAGATGAACCTGGATGTTATTCTAAACCATTGTGAACATGAAAATATATTTTGCCTTGAATTGATACATGATATGTTTTCGGAGTGATTGTTGCCTTAGAGCAACTTTGTGGAATTCTGGTAACCACGAATTCACTTCTTTCCCAAACTGGAATTATGATTTCTGCAATTGTTTACCCCTGTGCTGACTTTGTCTTTGTCAAATAAACTGGTTCACCATTAAAACTGTTTCCAAAATAAATTGCTTTCCCATTTTAAATGTAATTTAAAACTGGGAATCATTTAAATAGCTTGCCATATATGCCCACTGTGATTTCGTGAAACCATTTAGGAGTTGCTAGAAATGTTCTTGTGTGATTTTGGAAAACATAAATGATTTTTTTCTAGAAACTATTTAATTGTTGTTGTGAGTCCATATTTAGAATTCTTGCATGATTTTGCCTGGCTTTGAAACAATAAATTGTGGAAAATTTGCTTGCCAGAAACTGGAGATCTTCTTGTATTTTTACAATGTTTCACTGATTGAATTCTTGCCAATTTTTGCTTTACTGAGAATTCTGGAAAACTTTTAGAACTTGCCAAAAGATTGATCACTTGATTGAGCTTACCTGTAATCTTTCTTGCACCCTTTGACATTGCACAGTGTAAATAGGGTTTCAGAAACTTGTTCCGTGCTATTTGAAAATTTTCCATATATTGAATGACATTGCTGATTATCTGGAAACTAAATCTTCACTTGTTAAAAAAGATTCCCTATGGTTTCCTTAATTGTTGCTAATGCTACTTTTTTTGTCACTAAAACTCTGAGAACCAAACTGGCTTGATCACTTTGATATGTTTTGTTGTATCATTGAATTTTTGTTGCATCGTCACTTGTTGCCTGATTTGACATGCTTGCTGAACCATGTCTTGGCCACTCTTGCAAAAACCTTTATTATATTCATGCTTGACAATCCATTGTCCCATGTTAAAAACTGCTACATTCGTGTATGATCCATTAGCTTGGTCACTCAGATTTGTTTCATGTAGCTTATGCTGCTCTCTTTTTTCTTTTATTAAGCTGAGCCATGTTGACTTGGCATCTGTGACTTGGCAATCATATGTATGCACATGTTGATGCGCTCATCACATGTTACACCTGTGTTTGCTTGAGTTTGCACTGAACTGATTTGCTTATGTGTTCATCACCTATGAATGTTGTATCCACTTGAGTCTGCCTAGATTTGTTGTAGTTTGGTCTCCATGTATATGCTGTGCCATTTATTTGTGCACCAGCTCCTTGTGCATGTGCCATGAGTCTACTTTGTCACTTTATCATTGCTGTTATACATGGTGGCTGCTCCATATCCATTTATACTTCCTTGCATCTTGATATTGTAGCTCGATGTTGTATTTGAGTTGTTCCTTTCATGTTTGCTTGATCACTTTGAGTATTTTTCATGAGCACTAAGTCAAGTTGGTCCACGTGGCAACTCCTCTGTTACTCGCTACTACATTTTGACTGGCGAGGCAGTGCATACGTGTATATTTATACATGTGTGTATATGCAGCTATTTAGAATATTTTTCCTTTCCATGCACTGTAATATGTATACACATACTGTCTGCCTTGTAGTATTTACAGTGTATCACTGTGAATATCACAAGTTGTCTAAACACAGTTGGATGGATATATAAATCAGACCAAGTCATGAAAATTGATGAGAAACACATCGAAATTCTAAGGCATATAAAATTTAAAAATAAATTTATATTTGTATGCACTTCATATTTATTTTTATTGTAGTGTACTATGTGTGTTTTTGTTTCTTGTGATAGGTAAGCAGTGAAGACAGAAAACAGGAAAATCAGCATGTGCATATGTCAGTGAATTTATGTATATAAAATTGTACAGAGTGATGAGTGAACTGTAGTGGGGAGCTGTGTAAATGAATTTGTATATGTATGAAATGAAATATATCAGTGGAGTGTACAAATAGAGGAGTTATAATACTTGTACTGTTTGAATGTTTGAAATAAAATATTCTATTTAAATAAAATACTGTGTGAATATTTGAATTTATGTACAGTATTTTATTTAAATATAAATATTATATTCCAATCTGTGATGTATATATGAAATAGTACAATAACAGACACATTTATAATCATATATATTTGGTTGTTATCATCAAACAAAAATCATATAATTGTGTATACAACACCGTTATATACTTCATCTGTGTGTGTGTCTATGTATGTATGTATGTATATGTGTGTGTGCATATATGTGTGTGTGCATGTGTGTATATATTTATTTATTTATGTGTGCGTGTATATATGTATATTTAAATGTATATGTGTGTGTATATATATGTGTGTGTGTGTGTGTATGTGTGTGTGCGCGTGCGCGTGCACGTGCACGTGCGTGCGAGTGTATATATATTTAATGACGTTAAATAACATTCTAATTTAAAAAGCGTGTGCACGTATTAGTGCTAGAGATGATACATACTCGAAATTAAAATAAAACGCATGTCGGAAACAGAAGAAAAATTCGTGATCAAAAATTAAAGCAGGAAATAGATATAACGCTAAAATTGACGTTTGAAATCTTGTAAAAATATACATAATTAAAATTTCAAAGTATACACACATACTATTATGCACATTTGATTTGGAATTTAAACGCATATCAAAACCAGAAAATAATGTAACAAAAATTTGGAAACATATAAGTCACATGTTGTGAATTAATTGCACACTAATTAACATTTTTTTTCAAATTCTAGGTATATATGCGTATATCTCTCTCTCTCTCTCTCTCTCTATATATATATATATATATATATATATATGTATGTATGTATATATGTATGTATGTATGTCTTGATTATGCATTGGCTATTTGTGTTTAGACAAAATAGCAAAATAATATTCAAATTTTGTATTTAATATTTTGACTTTTTAGACATATATAGAAGATTTTATTACATATGTATATATATATAGTATGACACATTCTTGCCATTAATTAATATGATTTTTAATTGCACTAAATATGTGTGTGTGTGTATAGAAGTCATTAGGTTCATGTAACATAGAGAATTAATTATGCGCGTTAAGGAATTAATTGGGCGTTGATTGACATATATGTCAATCAATATGGTTTAATAAAGAATTATTTTCTACAATTTTTGTTGATGCTAATTTTATAATTTTTGCTAAACTTGGGACCTATTTTCAAACCTATGCTGACGTGCTTGATTGGCGTAGATTAAAAATATAAAACATAAGGGTTCTGGGATAACTACTTTTATTATAAATATAGCTCCCATCTAAACCTAAACCTTCACAACTCTATTCCACTGTTCTTATACCCCCACCTCACAAAAATTCTTCCTCTAATATTTTAATGGAGTTATGAGGTCGTGGTTTTGCATACATAAATTTGAGAGAATATTTATACATAGACTAAGAGATTCCTACCAAGACCAATTGGATAGGAAAATTAAGGTGAGATTTCATGATTACTCAGATTTTTAATTTGGTTTAGGTAAATTAGCAACAACGGCAGTTGAATGTACAATAAACACATCTTGTTCCTATTTTCTATAAATATTTTTTTGTGAGTATTTTCTATGATTACAAGATCGATGTAATTCAGGGATTGTTTGGACAATATAATAATTGTTAATCTCTTCAGTAATTTACAGGTTTTAGTGTTTCTTTTCTGTAAATGATTTGTTTTATATATCAGATTACTGTTTCTATCCCTACTTCAGTCCACTTCTATAATTTATTTTTAATGTTAATCATGCAGTTTACTTTTATTCCTTTTGCTTTATGCATTAATTTATGCACTGTTCAGATTTTTCTATATTTTATTTATAGATCTGTTTTATTTACTAGAGCCTAAGTCATGCGAGATCTTAGGGCTTTGCTCTTTTAATCAACGTTGAGTTTAGGCCTTTCATAGATCCTAAACCTTTATCCCTTTTTTTATTTTTGCGCATACTAGGTAAAATTATGAATTGATTACAAAAGTGCAAATTGCGAAAAATATGAATTAACTATATGAGGATTAACTGGGCTGACTAAATTAATACAATAATGGACAATTGAACTGCAATTTTGGTGAAATTACTAATAAACTGGGTAGTTGTAAATTAAATTGGGGACCAATTCTAAGGGTGACTTGAGTCCAATGGAATTTTTGGTTGGGGACCCGTACTGGAAGTATTCATTTTATCACACTATGGAGGACTCTTACGAGGAGGAGGCGATGGCATTCTTATACTACACTGGGTAGTACTGGGCCCAAACGAGGTGGGAACAAGCGCGTTCTGGCGGGTCGATGAGTGTGCATCACATTGATTGGATAAAATAAGACGATGTAACGCATGTGATTAATGTTATGTCCTTTAAAACTATTGTGTTGGGCGTGATAAACCCGAGACTCGTAGTTGGCATAGGTTATCACACCTGTGGTTTAAGATCCAATCGATTGGTAGTATTATAAATGTTTCTTTCCTAATTATATTGTGTTTTGAATTCCTAGAACTGCAAGCAGTCAATGCTTTGAAAGCGAGTGAGAACAATCAATACTATTTATTATCTCTTATGTTCACTTTTAGGCATGCACAGACACTCATCCTATATGTTGCTAGAACTAATGTTTTACCTATTTTGTTTGCTTAATTAATCATGATAGTAATCAGGACATATCACAAGACTTTATGTATGACCCATTTTCCCTTCTTCTTTCCTCTTTTCTTTCCCTTCGGGCTGAAAGGGAGGAAGTGCATAGTTCAAATTTCTTTGTTAATTCTATCTTGAAGGATTCTTAAAGAAGATGGATTTCTTTTGGTTTCTTTTGCAAGGTTTGGTTCCAGGTTTTGACTATATAGGGGCAATATTATTTTGTACTCTAATGTTGTTTTGACTAAGATTTTGAGACATGATATTTTACGACAATTTGGTTCAATTGAAATAAAAATAGTTTTCTCATTTAGATATAAATTGTTTTTTTCCGCTATAAAATTTATTGTCTATGTCTTGTGGAATCTTAGTCTCATTGATGTTTTATTGTCTTTATACCTACAACACTCTAAATATCTCAAAAGAATCCCATTTTGGGTAACATTAAGAGGAGTAGGGTGTAATATTTGGTATCGGCGCCTAAGGTTATAAGATCACTGAAATTTTGTTTTAAAAATAAATATTTTTAAAAGAAAACATATTTTCCAAAATTAAAAAGCCATTTCAAAAATAAAAATATATCCCCTCTAGTCTAATACAACTTTTTTTTGAATCCTTCAAATTCTAATCTCTATCCTTTCTTCGTTGAGTTATATGTAAGGAGATCTATCTAAGCCTTTCTATATGTAGAAACCTAAAATTTTATAGGTTGAAGTTTTTGACATATGGATAGGCCCATTTAACTCAGTAATGGGGAAATCAAAGTTATTGAGGAACCTGCTACTTGACAAATATTTAGTAATGCTGGCCATAAATAGGACAACCTTAAAAGATAGAGATGGAGTGGCGATGCAAATGTATCACTGTAGAGTTTCATGAAGAATTATTTAGCCTAAGGATTAACATGAAGTTTGGAAGTTATGAAATAAGGTAGATGGGTTGGTTAGCAAATATATACACATTTATACATATATATAGTTTATTTTGTAATTAATATAAAAAATGTAATTGCAAATACAAAAGAAAACGAATTTGGAATAGTACGAAACAGGAGCTTAGTAATTATTGCGCATAGTTCAACAACCTAAAGGTAATCAAAAGAAATGTCTTGAAATTAAGTATTTCTATTAATTAGGCTATCCTATATTATGGGAACAAATATTTTTTGTATGTTTTCGATGACCAATTGATTAGGAATAAAAAAACTCCCTGAAAGTTTAACTTACGAGGGTGGCAAGTAGTAAGGTAATATAATGCCGTGATGCCAAAAATATATATAAGGAAGGTGTCAATCAAAAGGATTAAGTAATGGAGGGAGGTATAGTTTGGTGAGAGGAGGAATGATGTCTATCTTTATTCTTTATAGTTCTCCTATTTTGTCTAATTAAGGAGTATTCTGTCTCGTTATTTTTGATTCACTAATGGGGTGGTTGCGTGGGGCCATAGCCAAGCGGATATGAGCTTAGATATGTAGAGCATCAGTATTGTAGGCTTAAAGAAGTTATCCTTTACAGATATGATAAATCCACAAGTATGTAGTTATAGAAATAGTTGACTGTTTTTCACTTAGGTATTTTTATAGACCTAGTATTAGTTTCCTAACCCCGTAGAGAGATCGACCTGATTACACGGTGAGTCGGGGTTGAAATTAAAAATCTTGATTTAGGAAATGGTTGGGGCATTTTCGAGTGTGGGTTAATTTTAGTTATCCAATTAATTGGTTTTCTCGAGTTTTGACACTGATAATAAAGTTTGATTGAGGTGATAAAATTACGAGGTTTTTGAGATAGGAAAATTTGAAGGATGGATTAGTTAGACATGTACAAGGTTGTCTTGACTACAAAAAGAGGATTGTCATGCTAGAATATGCAGTGGAAACAAAATGAGGAACTTTCTTTAATTGATTTCTTGGTAGTGCTTTAGTATCAATTTTGTGGTAGTTAGTAAGGGAACCCATGAGAGTAGTTACCTTGGACTAATTACTGTTATTTTTAGTCTGTCATGGGTGCGCGATTACTATTGTAAGGAAAGTTAAAAAATTCAATATTCATGGATTATTATCCTATACAAAGAATAAGAACTTAAAACAAGGAAGAATGAGTTAAGTTTGAATGCGTGATAATTTTCGGGATTTACCTATAAAAACAAGAATATAGTTGGCATTATTTATTTACTGTTGGGTATAAGAGTTCATGTAACCTCCATGGAAGTATCTTATAATATGGTAAGATCTCTTTGAACCTTAAAAGATTTAACCCAAAATTTGCGATTTGAAAGGAATTCACCGTTAATTTTGCTCTATGATAGAGGTTTGGTGTTCGTCAAGGATATGTCATTTGGCCATGAGATAAGAACCCTAGAAATTCCATTTGAAAAAAAAAATATGGCTTGAGACCTAGTCCTGTTGATCAGATTAGTATGACAAATCTGTATATGAGCACTAAACTGAAGTAAGCAAAAGTTTGGATACTGAAGAAATGACTAAAAATATATAAAGATTTCAAACGAATAGATGGAACGGTTAATTATTGTGTTCCAAGGAAAGAATTTGAAAAGAATGTTTTGAAGAAAATAGAAGTTTGTAGAATCACTTTGAGTCTAACAACCACATGTATACATATGATTTCAGAATACTAAAATTTTAAGGGACAAACATTTTTGGTATGAAAGTAAGTCACATAGCTTTTCTATCTAATATAGAATCCAAAAATGAAATAGATGGCTCTATTGATGACAATTCGATTATAGCTATGCAAGAAGAGCTTAACCAATTTGAACACAATGAAGCTTGGGAATTAGTTCCTAGACCAAGTGATCAAGCTATCATTAATGCAAAATGGGTATATAAAAACAAAGCTGAAGAATTAGGAACTATAAACATAAAAAAAGTAAGATTAATTGCACAACTACATAACCAAGAAGAAGGAATAGATTGCGAAAAGACATTTTCTCCAATTACCATATTAGAAGCAATACATATCTTACTAGCCTATGCCTTTTTTCATAACATTAAATTATATCAAATAGACATAAAATGTTCTTTCCCAAACGGATGTATAAAAAAAATGTTTACATTGAATACCTCCTTTTTTACATATGAAAAATACCCTGATTATGTATGTAAATTAAAAAAGGAATTATATGGTTTAAAATAAACACCTCATGCTTGGTACGAATGTTCTAAAAAGAATATTGTTTATAAGTTCAAGTTTTCAAATAGGAAAGGTTGATCAAACATTGTTTATAAAACGATCTAAAAAGAATATTTTAATAACACAAAAATACGTAGACAATATTTTATTTGGTTCTACTAACGAAAAACTGTGTAAAGACAGAAATTATGAATAAGGAATTTGAAATGTCCCATATGGGAGTTTTTTTTTTTTTTTTTTTTTTTTTTTTTTTGCATGGCAAGCGGGATTGAATCACCCCACCATTTTATTAACTAAAACCAAAATTAGCAAATACATCTAATAATAGAAAGCACCATTAATTGTTTAGTAGTAGAAATACCGCTATGTTCCTCTCCATCTATAGAAGATATATTGTTTTCTTCAAAATCTTCAGAAGAAGCGAACCTCTAACGGTCTTCCATCTCGTAGATTTAAAGATAACATACCATTCCTGCACCGAATCTAAACAAGGAAAATGAAGACCAAAATTCCTAAGCACTTGCTCCCATACAAATCTAGTGTAGTCACATTCAAAATATATGTGTTTAATCATTTCTGCGTGAACACCACTAAAAATACAAAAGTCTTCTAAAATAATACCATACTCCTTCAATTTCTGTTTAGTGTGCTCTGCATGCACAAGGACAGTCCATAAGAATACATTTTCCTTTGGCAAACAATTTGATGACCATATTCTTGTATGCCATGGAAACTAACAAGTGCTGACTACCAAAGCTTGGTACGCCGAATCAATACTGTGATCATTCCATAAAGCATGCATTGAGTCATTGTTGTGATGAGAGGCTAGCAGCCCAATCCAGACCGCATGAGCCATAAAAGAACTAGATCGAGGAAGATGAATCATCCCATTCGAACACAAATTACCCACCTTAACAATTTCATTAACACTTGAACTTACCCTGTTATTGTAATCAACAATATTAGCAAGAATAAGACCCTTAGCAGACCACAGATCAAATCAGAAAGACACTCTGTTCGCAAATTTAAGACTACATTGAAACATTGGCAAAAGTCTTTCTCTACTCTTAAGCATGTTTCTCCATGTCCAGCTACAGTCAGTAGGAATATCCATTTTCCAGAAATTATTATCTTTAAGAAAATGTATTCTACTCCAAGCAGCCCATAAGTTTGAGTCAAAGTTAAACAGCTTGTCAATTCTAGAAGACAAAGCTGCTCTATGCCGCTCATGCAAATTCATAATTCCAAGACCCCCTCTAGACTTTGCTCTGCACACATGTTTAAATGAAATGTGAATAAGCTTCTTAGAATATGAGTTGTCGTGCCAAAGAAAATGACTCAAAGCCGAGTTAATCATATCAATGATCTTGTAGGGAAGGTTGAATATTCTTGCGTAGTATATAGACATGGCAAGGGCCACCGACTTGACAATAACTAACTGACCTGCAATGGAAAATTTAGACGCCGGCCAACTAGCTATCTTAGTAATGATACTCTCAACAAGGGGAAGGCATTGAGAGGCTTTCAGTCTCGACGTGTAGAGAGGAGCACCAAGGTAATGTTCGTCTTCGTTCATAGTTGACAATCCCATTAGAGTACACAAATATGCATTAATCTCAACAGAGACACCTCCACTTTTTATTTTTGATTTTGCTTTATTAATCTTCAGACCGAATAAGGCTTTGAAAAGCCCAATCATCACAAGGGTACCATCGATAGATTTAATATTTGGCTTAGTAAATAGTAGGAGATCATCAATAAATAAAATGGATCATATTTCATTTTTCTTGCAATATGGATGGTAGTCAATGCGTTTGGCTTTAAATGCTTCGGCCGAGAGAGTCGAGAATAATTCCATGACACATACAAACAAGTATGCGGAGATAGGATCCCCTTGCCTTAATCCCTGCTTAGACTTGAAATAGCCGAAAGTAGATCCATTAATGCTAAGAGAAATGTGTACTGAGGAAATGCAAGTATATACCCAACTTAAGAACGGAATTGGAAAATTCATCTTGAAAAGAATGTAGATTATAGTGTCCCATCTTACCGTATCATAACCTTTTTGGATATCCAATTTCAATACACATCTAGGGGATATCGAAGTTTTGTTGTATCCTTTCATCAATTCATTTGCTAATAAAATATTATCCGCGATATCACGGTTAGGCAGGAATGCACTCTAATTTGGAGAGATAATACTGGACAAAGCAACTTTCATTCTATTTGCTAATAACTTAGATATACATTTGTACAACACATTGCAGCACGCTATCGGACGAAACTGGGTCACAGAAGTAGACATATCAGATTTTGGAATTAAGGCAAGTCTAGTAGCATTTATTCCCCCTAACAACTTGCTATGCTAAAAAAAATTTGAGTTGCTTTAATAACATCCGCACCAATTACTGGCCAAGAAAATTTAAAGAAGTGTGCATTGAAACCACCAGGGCCCGGAAAGCAAGATACTTTCATAGAGAAGATGCAACTTTTAATGTCATCGCTCGATATTTCATGAATCATAGCAGACTTGAGATTATCAGAAATGGAAGGAATAGACAAGTGAGAAAAAGATTCCAAGTTAACAGAGTTGACAGGCGCATTACCCAAAGTCTGAGAGAAATAACGAATGAAACAATTATCTAACAATATCTTTTTAAATCAAGAAAAATATTTTAGAAATTTAATTAGACGTTTTGAAATGTTAAACACTTCTACAAAACCGCTCCTATGAGCACAACACATCTCGATAGAGATGAAAATGGCAAAAACGTTGATTAAAAATTATATCGTAGTATGATATGATCCTTATTGTATTTAATAGCAAGTAGACCTGACTCAATGATGAGTGTTTGTTTATGTGCATGATTTCAAGCTAATCTAAAGGAATCACAGTTACAAGCAGTAAATGTATATTAAGCTATCTAAGCAATACCAAGGAATTTAACTTTTCTATCCGAAATATTGTTCTTTTGAATTAGTATCCTTCACTGATGATGATTTTGGAGGATCATGAACGGATTGAAAAAGTACTAAGTGGTACGTGTCACTTTGTTGAAAAATCACGAGTCTCTTGGTTTAGCAAGAAACAAAATTGCGTTTCAATATCTATGTGTGAAGCTGAATATATATATATATATATATATATCAGTAGCTTTAGCATGTTATCAAGTTATATACATATAGCACTTAAAGCTTTTAATATAAATTTATCAAAATCAACTATTTATTACGATAATACTAGAGCGATAAATTTATCTAAAATCCCAGTTAACCACTCTTGTACTAAACATATAGGTATTCGTCACCACTTCTTACGTGATAATACAGAAAAGAAGTAATAAGTTTAGAATTTGAATCACTTGAAAATCAAATAACAGTTATTTTTACAAAAACATTACTTCAAAATGTATTTGTAAAATTAAGTAGAGGACTAGGTATAGTATCGTTTAAAATTTATAAAAAGTCAAGAGTTTTGCAAAAAATAAAAAAATTCATTTGGTATTGTTCAAAAATTTTCATTATTGCATCAACCGGGACTGGAACCCTAGTGGGCTGAATACTAGTCACACAACCTTTCCATTTGGCTACTAGGTATTTCTTGTCTACTCGGAATATAATAGTATACTAATATTAAAACAAAGTTTTGGTATAAATTTTTAACAACTAATTTTAAGTTCTATTTTTATAACAAATAGATGGTTCAAGTTTTATAGTTTTTAAAAGCCACAAGCTTCATCCCTAGAATATAGTAAAATCTAACTATGAATTTACGTTAAAATTTTAAATCAAAATCCAATATCAAAGAAACTTCATGAACTTATTTACAAACTCACGCAATTCAAAATGTCTTCACATTCAGATTCAGCTAAGTCATCTCGATCATCATCTCTAATTCAAATTTCTACCCCAAAATAAGATTGGTTTATAAATGGTGGTCATATCATACCTGTTATACACTGGAAAATAAAACAAATCTAAAAGAGCAATAGCAATTTCACCATCAACAAAAGAGAAGTTCGATGGTATCCATCATTTTCATTAGCAATAGCTCGATATTCAATGTGAATTATATTTTAAACAAAAGGTTATGTCAAAAAGATTAACTTTTCTAGAATAAGTAGCTTTAAGAGTCCGTGGAACCGTCAAGCCGGATGTTCACTCCTTCATCTTCTTATAATCCATAATATCCAAGTCCGCAACGACCTCTGTATACTCTGAATTCTTAGGATAGGAATTTTGCAGCAAACGAAGAGGTTAAGAAGAAAAATTCTTCTTCCTCAAGTTCTAAATGAATTCCTAGAATTTTTGATTATATAGTCATCTCTTGTTTATCCTCTATGAATTATCAATTGTGAATAATTTGTTGTTAAAATTAAAAAAAAAGTTGTTTTTAAAAACCTTGTAATATAAATTTAACACAAACCGACATATATTGATAATAATCACATATATATACTTCGAATTTCATAGATTAATATAAAAGCAATAGTTTTTAAATTTATAAAACTTTAAATGCAAAATATAACAAGCTCAATAAACTTTTAGATTCAGCTGAATGAATGAATATTATAGTCGAATGAATGTTCATGACATCCAAATAAAATTCAGAATTTAGCCTGACTTTAATAAAACAGCCGGCTGAAATTCTTAGTTGCTCACAAGTTGCATTTCAGCTTAATTCAGCCGATTAAAATATGAATACAACCGGATGAATCCATTAAGATCGATTTTTTATGGTTCTAAAATCCGAAACCCATTTAAACTGAACATATATCACACCAAATTTCCTCATTCCTTTATTCACCTAAACCTAAAACCAAAATTCCAATCAGAAATTTTCAAAATCCAAAATTCTCCAAACTCGAACTCTATCTGAAACCATGCCTCCTCGCTCAAAGATACTCAAACAAATGGTTATTGTCCTTGCAGATGATCATATTAAGCCATGGCTACACAATGATGTTGCAATTCAACAATTTGAAACCATAAAGGATTCAATGATCTATCCTAGATCATTATATTTTTTTGAATTTTCCAGATACAAATTCAGTAAACAGTAAGGTCGCATCACTTCGAATCCCTCATTAATTTTGATGATTGTAATAAAAAGTTTGATCATCTTCTCATTAAGTTATTTTAGCTAATTTGAATCTTGATTTCGAAAACCCTGAGAATAAACCAATGTAATTTGGTCCAAAGTACGTCAAATTTCAATGTTCATTCCTATAGCCTGCTTAGGTCGTATCCTACATTGTGCCTATAAAGGAACAAATATAGACGGTATCAAATTTGATATGGATGAAAGTGATATAATATCTCATCGATTTTTGTCTGATAGCTTGGTTGATATGTCGAAATTAAAATCAAGTGTTTTACGAGCCTAAGTTTGCAATTTACTCCATACCTCGATCTGATCATTACAATAACACACCGCTAGCTATGAAAAGTATATAAGAGGAATTTTCAAACTTATATGTCATCTATGACAATGTTCAAGTAAATTGGGCTAACATCATGATGGATGAGTTTTTTTAAGCTAGTGGATGAGTTTCTTGATATAACTTATAAAAAGGAAATAAAAAACAATCCATTACAGTGCCTATATTATGTGAATCCTTCTTGATTTGGAAGTTAAGCTCGTAGAATCCGTGATATCATCGATATGAGAAACTGGAGCAAAGATTTTAGCCTTGATCCGTATTCATGTAAGGCCACAAACTATCAATATAATTTCATTTCAACAACGACAAACAAATGTTGCAAATAAACACAACACACCTTGCCTAAAACTTCCAAACATCCATCTTCTTCTGTGACCTTGGATGATGAAGTTATTATTCAAGTTGTTAGTGTGGAAGAAAATCCAAAGAAATCTCTTGTCACTATTTTCGATAATCAATTAAAACTCCAAAAACAAGTTACAAACTTAGAAGCTAAAACAGAGAAGCATTTTAAATCAATCAAGAGCTTTTTATAAAAAAATTGTAACAAAATAGCTTGCATTGGTATGTCTTCGTCTGAGGCTTATGAACCAGTTATATTTGAATGGTCCACTAAGGAAGAAGAGGATGACGATGAGGGAAATGATGGCGATGGTAGGGGAGAATGAACATTTAAGTTTAATTTATTTTGGTTTGTATAGATAATATTTTGGCTTTTAACATCTTAGTTCTACGTTGGGTATATTGATGATTTAAGTTGAAACTTATATTATGATGTTGTTGAACTTATGTTGGGTTAACTTGTGATGACGTTTCATATCAAAGTTTTGATATTGTTATTGCAATATATGTTATGTTCGTTTGGTTATCATATATCTATATCATTATATATGTTATGATCATATGATATTGTTCTTTAATTCATCACATGTTGTCGAATATACTGTGATATTATATGCATAATAGATATAATATTTTAAAACTCCAATATGCATGGTAGAGTACGAAAATAGTTCATATACACTCTTGTTTTAGATTCATTTATTTTGTGAACTATATGTTACTTTGTTTCCTATAAGTTATTTTTCCTTTTTGTCGATGACAAAAGGCAAGAAAAATGTATAGTATATATACAGGGGAATCAAAATATTCAAGGGGAGCACTGTTAAAAATTTAAAAATTTTATTTCATTGCGTCTTATATATACATATGTATCTATGTATGTAAGTCATATATAATTGTCACCATCAAAAAGGGGGAAATTGTTAAAACCTCCAATTTTGAACTAGACTTTGACTACGACAACTATACATTGAAGATATTGTTCACTAACACCTTTTACGGGAAAAGGGAGAAGAATATAACCTAAATATGCGAAGATTCGACAAGAAGATATATTGATATATTTGCAATGTATTTGAGTCTGTATTTATTTGATTTTTACTATTAAAATATCTCCTATATTATATATATTTATAACGATTTTGTATTTTGAAAGCCGAAGCATATGAGCAGAAATCATGTGCATCAACTAGTTTAATTAAAAGTTCAACCAATTGATTATTGAAATATTCAAACTTTTGAGTTTAAATTTTCAATTTAACCAGCTGAATAACATGATTTGTGCGTATGCACACAAATTTCAAAATATAGTCATTTTTCAGCTAGTTGAATTATAATTTCAGTTGGCTGTCTAGAAGGATTGTAACTTTTAAAAGAGTTATAGCTCTTTAATCCAAGAGTTATGGCTATATCTTCTGATTAAACCTTTTCACGAGTAAGTGCAACATTTTATTTACGATAAATATACTTCAGAATCACTTGTATTAATCACCGAACTTTCTTGAATTAATTATTTTCATATTCTATACTACTTCTATTCTATAGTCACTTGTGCTCTCGAATATTCAACTTTCTATGATTGTAAATTGCTTTCCGTCTTTATTCTTCATTTGCTTTCAAATATATATAGAAAGGAGAAAATCATACGAAAGGTGTACTCAATTATAACTTATTTTTGTTTTCAAGAACACGTATACAGCTAAACAAACCTTTTTGTAATTGTTGAAGTGTTGTTTCACTGCTCAAGCAAGAAGTCCTCTTCGGCTGTTGAGGCGAAATCTTTTTTTGCTGTTAAGGTATTGTAATACATGTTCGTCCGGGATAAGTGAGGGTACTGATTAGTTGAATTCCAGAAGGAATCCAGGACTGGACGTACGATGGTGCTTCGAACCAAGATGAAAATTTCTAACATTCTTTACTTTACTTACTGCTTTTATATTTCTTATCTTTGAAATCATATCTAAGTATTTGTCTCATTAAATCTTTACTTGCATATATCAAAAATGGTATGTTACATTATCAAAATTTCCGCATACATGTATACTACACGAATTTAAATATTACTTGATCTTACTCATCTTTTTAGTTGGTATCAGAGTAGGACATCCTATAACCATAAAATAATTATTTGATATTTTGATAATAAGTAAAATAACACTAAAATAGTTTTATTTAAGGTCAATCCACTGCACAACCTTCGCTATTTAATGGAATAAAATATAACTATTTGGCTACACGATGAGAATCTATATGCAAGACAATGGATTTTACTCATGGAATATTACTAAATAGAATATACACCTCCTACTACTAATTATTCTGAATGGCCAAATTCAGAAAAATTAGATGTCACTACTAATGCTAAAGATATATGTATATTACATTGAGCTTTGGATAGATACGAGTTTAACTATATCTGCATGTGCAATATTACATTCGAAATATGGAAAACACTCAAAGCAACTCACAAAGGAACTAACAAAGTAAAGCAAAATATCCATGCTTAAAAGCCAATTTCAAATTTTAGAATGAATGAAAATGAATCTATTAATGAAATGTACTCTATATTTCAGGATATTTATCACTCATTACTGAGCATAGGAGAAAAATATTCTGATTTTGATGTTGCACCAAAATTACGAAGCTCTTTAGAAAAAGATTGGGAAAAAAGGTCTTACAAATCGAAGAAGCTAATGATCTTTCGACTATGAACCCAGAAGAGTTAATAGGAAATCTGTGACCCCCCACATACGTTAATGTCACTCTTTATCATAATGCATTACGTTCCGTGAAGCATTATATGTAAACAGGAACAGAAACATCACAAGACAGATATAAAATAACATCGGAATTTAAAACTTTATTCTTCAAACAGAAAACATCGTGGTCCAAAATCCAGTTACAACATAAGTTTGAAATACAGAAAACCCATTACATCAAATTTATATATCTGCCTTGTACTTAGATCATCAAAGTACAGTAATATGAAATCATAGTCCCTAAAAATAGCCATAGCAAGATACATAGGTAATCATAGCAGTGCATCTAAGCAGCTCCAAGCAGAAATCGAAGAGAGAGTCCTAATCAAGCCTGAGTATTCCGACCTTGAGAACCTAGGGGGAAAGGAAGAGAGAAGAAAGGAAACAAAACGGGTCAGACAAAATGTCTGGCGATTCCAGTTACTTTTAGCATAAAATAAGTAAAAGCATCATGACAGACATATAAATTGGATGAGAGAGACAACAGTATCATAAGACAGGTAGAACAGACTGAGCAGGATAAGCAGAATAAACAGATCAGAATAGATTACGCTTCCCAAATACTTTTCTCTGCACCAATACTAGTATAATAGAAATAGAATGATCCCAACAGTAGCATAATGATAGACACATGTGTACTTCTAATGACGGGTTTTGCCCCCAACGAAAATAACAGGCAACCGAACAGAAGTAACGGGTGTTACACCAAACAATAATAGCAGGCTCCTAAACAGGCAATACTAGATGTACCTTGATTACTACCCCAATCGATTGGCCCCTTATCTCGTAGATACCATGTGCTAGCCCCACAGTAGGATGTCTCACTTGCTAAAATGGAAACCCCTTTTCCCGATAGGAACAACCATATCTACTGGTGCTATATCGTCTTATTTACCCAGACAGGCAGATCCATGCATGCACATGGCTCCGTTGGAACGCGCCATCAGACACCTCCACCCATATGGACCTCTTATAATCAGCTCAATAAGCGTTCCCCGACCTCTACCTTGTTCAAGGTCACCCTTTTGATACCAATATGAATTACTGACTAATATGGGTCCCACACAAAAGATGATACAAGACACTCCAATGCTTGCATCCCCACTACTAGGATTTTGACAGGTTATGCCTAACAGATTTACAAGCCCGCATAACTCCAACATATAAAATAGGTTAAGTTTGTCGGTTTCGTATAAACCCCCATAGATTTAACAGATTTACTTAACCCCCTATCGATTCAAACAAGTTTACTTAACCCTTATACAATTTGACAGGTTCATATAACCCCCATAGATATAATCAGGTTAAGTACTATAGGTTAATAGCTTACTGTGATTTCCCGTTCATGTATGTTAATGAACTAGTGTAATCTAACCTCGTGTCTAAGGGTGGTTACAATTTCTACTTACTGTAAATTTTGGCATATTCATTCTTAAATAAATATTCATGTTCATTATAGGTTTTTCAAGCCCCTACCCTCAAGTCATAAATCATCATGTACGACATACCACAAATTAAAGTCTTAGATCACGGCATATGTTATACCCAAATCGCAGTCATGTTTTACAATACAAGTTATGCCTCAATTTACCATTCCCAATTTCGGCCATTCGCAAAATTCAACGATAGGCCAAGGCTCGAAGGTAGGCCGACAATAAAAATAAAAAGGGAAGGAGGGAGAGAAGAGAACTGAAATATGCATAATAACAAAATAGACATATGATAACAGAAATGTGCATAATAACAGAATAGGCATATGATAACAGAAATGGGCATAATAACATAATAAGCATATGATAACAGAAATGGGCATAATGACTGAATAGGCATATCAGGAATAGGCATATGAGAACTGAATAGTAGATCAGGTGTACAAGTAATGGCAAATCTTTTTAGTTATGATTCAGGTTATTAACATGCATAGGTTTAGATCCAAACTTATAAACATGTCAGGATTACTTATTAAATGCTTATATCTAAAAGCAACATAAACTCACAGAGACTGGATCTAAAGAACTGAGAAATGAATTTTGATGTTGAAGCAAAGATTCTTGTATACAAATAAGCTGTTGTTGCAGAAGAATAGGCTAATTCAATATGAGTTAGGGCAACATCTCGTCGTCTCCATTGTTTTTGATGAATAAAACAATAAAAATGAGGTCCTATTTACAGCCTATTATCAATGAATCAGGTCAAGAAACAAGTCCAGGTGCAGGGTAGGGATCTAGCCCAGGTTTGGGGTGGGATCGACCCTAAGGTCGACACTCCATTGTGTGGGTCGAACCCCATGGGGTGCGGGTCGACCCCCAACGGGCCATAATCCCGCTCGATTTCCCGCTCTGGTTTTCGAATTATTTTGAATTCTGAACTTGATTTGTTTATATATAATTCCCTTATATGTATACAAACTACTAAGCTTAATAACTTCTTTATATGATATTTGTTTTACGCAAACCCAGAGTCTATATTAAGCAGAATTCCGAGACGAACGCAATGGTATAGCCTGTTTCCGTAAATTCCCAATATTTAATTAGGTATTCTTTAGTTTATCATTATAATGTTCTTCAAAATTACGGGGTGTTACATTCTCCCCTACTTAAAGGATTTCCTCTTCGAAATCTCCAAGTTAAGAAAAATGTATCTCCTAACATCCGTCATCCATCTACTCATCCACCAGTCACAGGCATCCATTGTCCTTAAAAGATTTCTAATGCTTATATGAACATATGCAAAGGTGTGTGTATATGTCCCTATACTAATGCAAAAGATCAGGCGGTCTACTAATTCATTTGACCTCCTTAATGCAATGTATGTCAATGCCACGGGTCCAACATGTATGCAAATAGTCCTATTATATCATGTAAATGTTATAAGCATGATGTAAATGCTATATGCATGCACAATCATCCATCCAAATGCAACATTCATGTGATGATACACCATTTCCATTCATAAAGAAAAATATGCACGCACATCCATATACAGTATGAGAGTGATTGAGCCGATCTAGTGCCTAGTGTGTGTGTATGCATCCATGAGCAACCACTAGCAAACACTTGCATCCGTCTAACATAACATGTCTCAAACACATGTTTACATCCACTGGTTTCCTACATAATGGTCGAAGATTCGATCAATAGGATATACTTAATGACAGAAGAAAGTATAAATAAAAGCTTTGGAAAAAGAAGTTAAGAATATACCCTTGAAAAGAATAAGGTACGAAGTGTGAATCTTTTCTTCAGTCTCCCAAGTTACATCTTCGCTATCTTTTGTCCATTGGACTTTTATCAACTTGACTTCTTGATTGCATAGCTTCTTAATCTTTGATCCAAGAATACGGGTTGGAACTCGTGCCTCCCGTTCCACCTCTACTTCCCCAAGCATACTTGGCTCAACTACCTCTGTTTTATCGTGCATACACTTCCGCAAATGATAAACATGGAAAACATAACGAACACCCGCCAATCTCTCTGGTAACTTCACCCTATAACCATTTGGCAAATCCTTTCTGTTATGGGAAATTCCCATACAAACTTTGGTGCTAATTTCCCTACAGATCCAAACGAATTGCATTCCTCAAAGGTGATACCTTAATGAAAACCATGTCTCCCACCAAAAACTCAATATCAGTCATTCTCTTATTTGCGTAGGACTTCTGCCTGTCCTGAGCAGTCTCCATTCGTCTGCGGATAAGATTAATCTTCTCTGAATTTTCTCTAATCATCTCCGGTCCAAGTAGAAGCCTATCTGTAGACTCCCACTAACAAGTCGGTGATCTTCATGGTCGACCGTACAACGCCTCGAAGGGTGCCATGCCAATACTAGCTTGATAACTATTGTTGTATGTGAACTCTACCAAAGGAAGATGCTCTTCCCAAGTCCATCCAAAGTCTAGGTGTGACGGTAAAGAATTTCGCTCGGTCCGAACCAGTCGCTAAACCGACCCAGACCGTTCGAAACGCCCTATCGTTTGAGAACATGACAAAATAGAACGCATATAAAAGAACATTTCACTGTATATTAAAACAGTGCATCAGATTACAAGAATATACAGAGTATAAATGAATATTACACAGAAATATCAGAGATTTAAATTACATTCAAATACATAGCAGCGGAAAATAATACAATACATAACTAGAAGAGATATACGGATACAAAGCTTTCCGGATATTGTTCCAGCTGTAAACCAGGATCCTGTGAATATAAATCTGCAAAACCAAAACTACTAGCTGCCCGTGTCAAAATAGGGGCACCCAGAGTTTAGGTTAAAACAATAAACTCCAGGTCAGTCATGGGACTGGTGTGAGAACTAAAACAGTTATTAATCTTTATTTTAAAGTTAGGTAAATCAATTCAATTCATTTCGAAATCGTTTTCAATTCAATTCATTTCGAAATCGTTTTCAATTCAATTCATTTCGAAATCGTTTTCAATTCAATTCATTTCAAAATGGATAAAATCGATATAAATATCGTTCACGTCAAAATGGCGTCAATCTAATCAACACGGCTTCATAAATTTCTATTTTCAAATATTCTATTTCAAATATTTCTTTTTCAAAATAGTTGTTATTATCAAAATATTTCGTTCAACACATGACCAATCTCAATGGATGAGTACTGTCAACACATGAACCTTTATTTTATATTGATAAAGATGTAAATTTTATTACTAAAATATTTCGTTCAACACATGGCCAATCTCAATGGATGAGTACTGTCAACACATGAACCTTTATTTTATATTAATAAAGATGTAAATTTTATTACTAAAATATTTCGTTCAACACATGACCAATCTCAATGGATGAGTACTGTCAACACATGAACCTTTATTTTATATTAATAAAGATGTAAATTTTATATTCAAACGACGACGCGTATAAATATATACGTTCGAATTATATTCAAAATAAATTTCTCGTCAATATTATTTAAAATAATTCATTTTAAATAATCAAAATTCGCCAAAATTGCCAAAATAAAAATTTTAAACTGGCCCAGATTTCCGGGTTATTACAATCTCCCCCACTTAAAACTTTTCCTCCCCGAAAAGGAACAAAGTCGAAAGTGGTTTGATTAATCAACTCTACGCTCGATCTGACTTCCATTCTCCAACTCTTTAGTTTCTGAGAATTTTCAAAATTTCAAAAATTTGGCTAACACCCTAAATTTTCGAAAAATTTCGCCATAACCTCCCCTGCACCGGGAGCATCGGGGAATTTCAAATAGCTTCCCCGGTCGTTCAGATCTTAAAAAGAAAAAGAAAAAGCCAAGCGGCTAGCCAATAGGCTCATAAAATCATCATCACCCAAACAAAACAGTAAATTACGTAGTAAACATGTACCTATTTGTCGGGCAAACAAATTTTATTCTCTGGCTCTAGCCTCCTTGCTATGACCTGTTCAATGATATATATGTATATGCAAGCAAATGCGACCAAATTTCAATACAATTAAACAAACAACACAAACATCAATCAATTAGTGAATTAGAGTTTCTAATTCATAATTTTGATACATAGTCAAAAATCTTGTTTTTGATGCCAATTCACAACAATGTGTCCTAGCTATATATATAGGTTTTGGTTCTCACACCAGTTTAATGGAAATATATAGGTATCACACCTTCGTCACTCGAAAATAAATGCTGATGATGTTTCGAACCACCATCAGAACATCTCCGGGCTACTAGAGTGCGGTCTTATATCTATCCAGTATATTAAAACTTCGAATATACGTTCATGACGCGTATATGCAAAATCTTTATATATTGGAATGTCCATATTCAAAATAAATAAATAATCAAATACGAATATTTGATTTAGATTTTCAAAACTAAATTTGCTTTCACTTTAAAAACATACTCTTCACACTCGTTCTAGGATACTACTGATCCCATCTCTAACGAGTCATTCCCGTTGGATATTACTAATCCAATATCTGATGAATTCTTTTGTATGGTTCTAATGTGTCTTGTTCTCGAGCTCTGTAAACCAAAGCTCGGATACCAACTGTGACGGCAAAGAATTTCGCTCGGTCCGAACCAGTCGCTAAACCGACCCAGACCGTTCGAAACGCCCTATCGTTTGAGAACATGACAAAATAGAACGCATATAAAAGAACATTTCACTGTATATTAAAACAGTGCATCAGATTACAAGAATATACAGAGTATAAATGAATATTACACAGAAATATCAGAGATTTAAATTACATTCAAATACATAGCAGCGGAAAATAATACAATACATAACTAGAAGAGATATACGGATACAAAGCTTTCCGGATATCGTTCCAGCTGTAAACCAGGATACTGTGAATATAAATCTGCAAAACCAAAACTACTAGCTGCCCGTGTCAAAATAGGGGCACCCAGAGTTTAGGTTAAAACAATAAACTCCAGGTCAGTCATGGGACTGGTGTGAGAACTAAAACAGTTATTAATCTTTATTTTAAAGTTAGGTAAATCAATTCAATTCATTTCGAAATCGTTTTCAATTCAATTCATTTCGAAATCGTTTTCAATTCAATTCATTTCGAAATCGTTTTCAATTCAATTCATTTCAAAATGGATAAAATCGATATAAATATCGTTCACGTCAAAATGGCGTCAATCTAATCAACACGGCTTCATAAATTTCTATTTTCAAATATTCTATTTCAAATATTTCTTTTTCAAAATAGTTGTTATTATCAAAATATTTCGTTCAACACATGACCAATCTCAATGGATGAGTACTGTCGACACATGAACCTTTATTTTATATTGATAAAGATGTAAATTTTATTACTAAAATATTTCGTTCAACACATGGCCAATCTCAATGGATGAGTACTGTCAACACATGAACCTTTATTTTATATTAATAAAGATGTAAATTTTATTACTAAAATATTTCGTTCAACACATGACCAATCTCAATGGATGAGTACTGTCAACACATGAACCTTTATTTTATATTAATAAAGATGTAAATTTTATATTCAAACGACGACACGTATAAATATATACGTTCGAATTATATTCAAAATAAATTTCTCGTCGATATTGTTTAAAATAATTCATTTTAAATAATCAAAATTCGCAAAAATTGCCAAAATAAAAATTTTAAACTAGCCCAGATTTCCGGGTTATTACAATCTCCCCCACTTAAAACTTTTCTTCCCCGAAAAGGAACAAAGTCGAAAGTGGTTTGATTAATCAACTCTACGCTCGATCTGACTTCCATTCTCCAACTCTTTAGTTTCTGAGAATTTTCAAAATTTCAAAAATTTGGCTAACACCCTAAATTTTCGAAAAATTTCGCCATAACCTCCCCTGCACCGGGAGCATCGGGGAATTTCAAATAGCTTCCCCGGTCCTTCAGATCTCAAAAAGAAAAAGAAAAAGCCAAGCGGCTAGCCAATAGGCTCATAAAATCATCATCACCCAAACAAAACAGTAAATTACGTAGTAAACATGTACCTATTTGTCGGGCAAACAAATTTTATTCTCTGGCTCTAGCCTCCTTGCTATGACCTGTTCAATGATATATATGTATATGCAAGCAAATGCGACCAAATTTCAATACAATTAAACAAACAACACAAACATCAATCAATTAGTGAATTAGAGTTTCAAATTCATAATTTTGATACATAGTCAAAAATCTTGTTTTTGATGCCAATTCACAACAATGTGTCCTAGCTATATATATAGGTTTTGGTTCTCACACCAGTATAATGGAAATATATAGGTATCACACCTTCGTCACTCGAAAATAAATGCTGATGATGTTTCGAACCACCATCAGAACATCTCCGGGCTACTAGAGTGCGGTCTTATATCTATCCAGTATATTAAAACTTCGAATATACGTTCATGACGCGTATATGCAAAATCTTTATATATTGGAATGTCCATATTCAAAATAAATAAATAATCAAATACGAATATTTGATTTAGATTTTCAAAACTAAATTTGCTTTCACTTTAAAAACATACTCTTCACACTCGTTCTAGGATACTACTGATCCCATCTCTAACGAGTCATTCCCGTTGGATATTACTAATCCAATATCTGATGAATTCTTTCATATGGTTCTAATGTGTCTTGTTCTCGAGCTCTGTAAACCAAATCTCTGATACCAACTGTGACGGCAAAGAATTTCGCTCGGTCCGAACCAGTCGCTAAACTGACCCAGACCGTTCGAAACGCCCTATCGTTTGAGAACATGACAAAATAGAACGCATATAAAAGAACATTTCACTGTATATTAAAACAGTGCATCAGATTACAAGAATATACAGAGTATAAATGAATATTACACAGAAATATCAGAGATTTAAATTACACTCAAATACATAGCAGCGGAAAATAATACAATACATAACTAGAAGAGATATACGGATACAAAGCTTTCCGGATATCGTTCCAGCTGTAAACCAGGATCCTGTGAATATAAATCTGCAAAACCAAAACTACTAGCTACCCGTGTCAAAATAGGGGCACCCAGAGTTTAGGTTAAAACAATAAACTCCAGGTCAGTCATGGGACTGGTGTGAGAACTAAAACAGTTATTAATCTTTATTTTAAAGTTAGGTAAATCAATTCAATTCATTTCGAAATCGTTTTCAATTCAATTCATTTCGAAATCGTTTTCAATTCAATTCATTTCGAAATCGTTTTCAATTCAATTCATTTCAAAATGGATAAAATTGATATAAATATCGTTCACGTCAAAATGGCGTCAATCTAATCAACACGGCTTCATAAATTTCTATTTTCAAATATTCTATTTCAAATATTTCTTTTTCAAAATAGTTGTTATTATCAAAATATTTCGTTCAACACATGACCAATCTCAATGGATGAGTACTGTCAACACATGAACCTTTATTTTATATTGATAAAGATGTAAATTTTATTACTAAAATATTTCGTTCAACACATGGCCAATCTCAATGGATGAGTACTGTCAACACATGAACCTTTATTTTATATTAATAAAGATGTAAATTTTATTACTAAAATATTTCGTTCAACACATGACCAATCTCAATGGATGAGTACTGTCAACACATGAACCTTTATTTTATATTAATAAAGATGTAAATTTTATATTCAAACGACGACACGTATAAATATATACGTTCGAATTATATTCAAAATAAATTTCTCGTCGATATTATTTAAAATAATTCATTTTAAATAATCAAAATTCGCAAAAATTGCCAAAATAAAATTTTTAAACTAGCCCAGATTTCCGGGTTATTACAATCTCCCCCACTTAAAACTTTTCTTCCCCGAAAAGGAACAAAATCGAAAGTGGTTTGATTAATCAACTCTACGCTCGATCTGACTTCCATTCTCCAACTCTTTAGTTTCTGAGAATTTTCAAAATTTCAAAAATTTGGCTAACACCCTAAATTTTCGAAAAATTTCGCCATAACCTCCCCTGCACCGGGAGCATCGGGGAATTTCAAATAGCTTCCCCGGTCCTTCAGATCTCAAAAAGAAAAAGAAAAAGCCAAACGGCTAGCCAATAGGCTCATAAAATCATCATCACCCAAACAAAACAGTAAATTACGTAGTAGACATGTACCTATTTGTCGGGCAAACAAATTTTATTCTCTGGCTCTAGCCTCCTTGCTATGACCTGTTCAATGATATATATGTATATGCAAGCAAATGCGACCAAATTTCAATACAATTAAACAAACAACACAAACATCAATCAATTAGTGAATTAGAGTTTCAAATTCATAATTTTGATACATAGTCAAAAATCTTGTTTTTGATGCCAATTCACAACAATGTGTCCTAGCTATATATATAGGTTTTGGTTCTCACACCAGTCTAATGGAAATATATAGGTATCACACCTTCGTCACTCGAAAATAAATGCTGATGATGTTTCGAACCACCATCAGAACATCTCCGGGCTACTAGAGTGCGGTCTTATATCTATCCAGTATATTAAAACTTCGAATATACGTTCATGACGCGTATATGCAAAATCTTTATATATTGGAATGTCCATATTCAAAATAAATAATAATCAAATACGAATATTTGATTTAGATTTTCAAAACTAAATTTGCTTTCACTTTAAAAACATACTCTTCACACTCGTTCTAGGATACTACTGATCCCATCTCTAACGAGTCATTCCCGTTGGATATTACTAATCCAATATCTGATGAATTCTTTCATATGGTTCTAATGTGTCTTGTTCTCGAGCTCTGTAAACCAAAGCTCTGATACCAACTGTGACGGCAAAGAATTTCGCTCGGTCCGAACCAGTCGCTAAACCGACCCAGACCGTTCGAAACGCCCTATCGTTTGAGAACATGACAAAATAGAACGCATATAAAAGAACATTTCACTGTATATTAAAACAGTGCATCAGATTACAAGAATATACAGAGTATAAATGAATATTACACAGAAATATCAGAGATTTAAATTACATTCAAATACATAGCAGCGGAAAATAATACAATACATAACTAGAAGAGATATACGGATACAAAGCTTTCCGGATATCGTTCCAGCTGTAAACCAGGATCCTGTGAATATAAATCTGCAAAACCAAAACTACTAGCTACCCGTGTCAAAATAGGGGCACCCAGAGTTTAGGTTAAAACAATAAACTCCAGGTCAGTCATGGGACTGGTGTGAGAACTAAAACAGTTATTAATCTTTATTTTAAAGTTAGGTAAATCAATTCAATTCATTTCGAAATCGTTTTCAATTCAATTCATTTCGAAATCGTTTTCAATTCAATTCATTTCGAAATCGTTTTCAATTCAATTCATTTCAAAATGGATAAAATTGATATAAATATCGTTCACGTCAAAATGGCGTCAATCTAATCAACACGGCTTCATAAATTTCTATTTTCAAATATTCTATTTCAAATATTTCTTTTTCAAAATAGTTGTTATTATCAAAATATTTCGTTCAACACATGACCAATCTCAATGGATGAGTACTGTCAACACATGAACCTTTATTTTATATTGATAAAGATGTAAATTTTATTACTAAAATATTTCGTTCAACACATGACCAATCTCAATGGATGAGTACTGTCAACACATGAACCTTTATTTTATATTAATAAAGATGTAAATTTTATTACTAAAATATTTCGTTCAACACATGACCAATCTCAATGGATGAGTACTGTCAACACATGAGCCTTTATTTTATATTAATAAAGATGTAAATTTTATATTCAAACGACGACGCGTATAAATATATACGTTCGAATTATATTCAAAATAAATTTCTCGTCGATATTATTTAAAATAATTCATTTTAAATAATCAAAATTCGCCAAAATTGCCAAAATAAAAATTTTAAACTGGCCCAGATTTCCGGGTTATTACAATCTCCCCCACTTAAAACTTTTCGTCCCCGAAAAGGAACAAAGTCGAAAGTGGTTTGATTAATCAACTCTACGCTCGATCTGACTTCCATTCTCCAACTCTTTAGTTTCTGAGAATTTTCAAAATTTCAAAAATTTGGCTAACACCCTAAATTTTCGAAAAATTTCGCCATAACCTCCCCTGCACCGGGAGCATCGGGGAATTTCAAATAGCTTCCCCGGTCCTTCAGATCTCAAAAAGAAAAAGAAAAAGCCAAACGGCTAGCCAATAGGCTCATAAAATCATCATCACCCAAACAAAACAGTAAATTACGTAGTAGACATGTACCTATTTGTCGGGCAAACAAATTTTATTCTCTGGCTCTAGCCTCCTTGCTATGACCTGTTCAATGATATATATGTATATGCAAGCAAATGCGACCAAATTTCAATACAATTAAACAAACAACACAAACATCAATCAATTAGTGAATTAGAGTTTCAAATTCATAATTTTGATACATAGTCAAAAATCTTGTTTTTGATGCCAATTCACAACAATGTGTCCTAGCTATATATATAGGTTTTGGTTCTCACACCAGTCTAATGGAAATATATAGGTATCACACCTTCGTCACTCGAAAATAAATGCTGATGATGTTTCGAACCACCATCAGAACATCTCCGGGCTACTAGAGTGCGGTCTTATATCTATCCAGTATATTAAAACTTCGAATATACGTTCATGACGCGTATATGCAAAATCTTTATATATTGGAATGTCCATATTCAAAATAAATAATAATCAAATACGAATATTTGATTTAGATTTTCAAAACTAAATTTGCTTTCACTTTAAAAACATACTCTTCACACTCGTTCTAGGATACTACTGATCCCATCTCTAACGAGTCATTCCCGTTGGATATTACTAATCCAATATCTGATGAATTCTTTCATATGGTTCTAATGTGTCTTGTTCTCGAGCTCTGTAAACCAAAGCTCTGATACCAACTGTGACGGCAAAGAATTTCGCTCGGTCTGAACCAGTCGCTAAACCGACCCAGACCGTTCGAAACGCCCTATCGTTTGAGAACATGACAAAATAGAACGCATATAAAAGAACATTTCACTGTATATTAAAACAGTGCATCAGATTACAAGAATATACAGAGTATAAATGAATATTACACAGAAATATCAGAGATTTAAATTACATTCAAATACATAGCAGCGGAAAATAATACAATACATAACTAGAAGAGATATACGGATACAAAGCTTTCCGGATATCGTTCCAGCTGTAAACCAGGATCCTGTGAATATAAATCTGCAAAACCAAAACTACTAGCTACCCGTGTCAAAATAGGGGCACCCAGAGTTTAGGTTAAAACAATAAACTCCAGGTCAGTCATGGGACTGGTGTGAGAACTAAAACAGTTATTAATCTTTATTTTAAAGTTAGGTAAATCAATTCAATTCATTTCGAAATCGTTTTCAATTCAATTCATTTCGAAATCGTTTTCAATTCAATTCATTTCGAAATCGTTTTCAATTCAATTCATTTCAAAATGGATAAAATTGATATAAATATCGTTCACGTCAAAATGGCGTCAATCTAATCAACACGGCTTCATAAATTTCTATTTTCAAATATTCTATTTCAAATATTTCTTTTTCAAAATAGTTGTTATTATCAAAATATTTCGTTCAACACATGACCAATCTCAATGGATGAGTACTGTCAACACATGAACCTTTATTTTATATTGATAAAGATGTAAATTTTATTACTAAAATATTTCGTTCAACACATGACCAATCTCAATGGATGAGTACTGTCAACACATGAACCTTTATTTTATATTAATAAAGATGTAAATTTTATTACTAAAATATTTCGTTCAACACATGACCAATCTCAATGGATGAGTACTGTCAACACATGAACCTTTATTTTATATTAATAAAGATGTAAATTTTATATTCAAACGACGACGCGTATAAATATATACGTTCGAATTATATTCAAAATAAATTTCTCGTCGATATTATTTAAAATAATTCATTTTAAATAATCAAAATTCGCCAAAATTGCCAAAATAAAAATTTTAAACTGGCCCAGATTTCCGGGTTATTACAATCTCCCCCACTTAAAACTTTTCGTCCCCGAAAAGGAACAAAGTCGAAAGTGGTTTGATTAATCAACTCTACGCTCGATCTGACTTCCATTCTCCAACTCTTTAGTTTCTGAGAATTTTCAAAATTTCAATAATTTGGCTAACACCCTAAATTTTCGAAAAATTTCGCCATAACCTCCCCTGCACCGGGAGCATCGGGGAATTTCAAATAGCTTCCCCGGTCCTTCAGATCTTAAAAAGAAAAAGAAAAAGCCAAGCGGCTAGCCAATAGGCTCATAAAATCATCATCACCCAAACAAAACAGTAAATTACGTAGTAAACATGTACCTATTTGTCGGGCAAACAAATTTTATTCTCTGGCTCTAGCCTCCTTGCTATGACCTGTTCAATGATATATATGTATATGCAAGCAAATGCGACCAAATTTCAATACAATTAAACAAACAACACAAACATCAATCAATTAGTGAATTAGAGTTTCAAATTCATAATTTTGATACATAGTCAAAAATCTTGTTTTTGATGCCAATTCACAACAATGTGTCCTAGCTATATATATAGGTTTTGGTTCTCACACCAGTCTAATGGAAATATATAGGTATCACACCTTCGTCACTCGAAAATAAATGCTGATGATGTTTCGAACCACCATCAGAACATCTCCGGGCTACTAGAGTGCGGTCTTATATCTATCCAGTATATTAAAACTTCGAATATACGTTCATGACGCGTATATGCAAAATCTTTATATATTGGAATGTCCATATTCAAAATAAATAAATAATCAAATACGAATATTTGATTTAGATTTTCAAAACTAAATTTGCTTTCACTTTAAAAACATACTCTTCACACTCGTTCTAGGATACTACTGATCCCATCTCTAACGAGTCATTCCCGTTAGATATTACTAATCCAATATCTGATGAATTCTTTCGTATGGTTCTAATGTGTCTTGTTCTCGAGCTCTGTAAACCAAAGCTCTGATACCAACTGTGACGGCAAAGAATTTCGCTCGGTCCGAACCAGTCGCTAAACCGACCCAGACCGTTCGAAACGCCCTATCGTTTGAGAACATGACAAAATAGAACGCATATAAAAGAACATTTCACTGTATATTAAAACAGTGCATTAGATTACAAGAATATACAGAGTATAAATGAATATTACACAGAAATATCAGAGATTTAAATTACATTCAAATACATAGCAGCGGAAAATAATACAATACATAACTAGAAGAGATATACGGATACAAAGCTTTCTGGATATCGTTCCAGCTGTAAACCAGGATCCTGTGAATATAAATCTGCAAAACCAAAACTACTAGCTGCCCGTGTCAAAATAGGGGCACCCAGAGTTTAGGTTAAAACAATAAACTCCAGGTCAGTCATGGGACTGGTGTGAGAACTAAAACAGTTATTAATCTTTATTTTAAAGTTAGGTAAATCAATTCAATTCATTTCGAAATCGTTTTCAATTCAATTCATTTCGAAATCGTTTTCAATTCAATTCATTTCAAAATGGATAAAATCGATATAAATATCGTTCACGTCAAAATGGCGTCAATCTAATCAACACGGCTTCATAAATTTCTATTTTCAAATATTCTATTTCAAATATTTCTTTTTCAAAATAGTTGTTATTATCAAAATATTTCGTTCAACACATGACCAATCTCAATGGATGAGTACTGTCGACACATGAACCTTTATTTTATATTGATAAAGATGTAAATTTTATTACTAAAATATTTCGTTCAACACATGGCCAATCTCAATGGATGAGTACTGTCAACACATGAACCTTTATTTTATATTAATAAAGATGTAAATTTTATTACTAAAATATTTCGTTCAACACATGACCAATCTCAATGGATGAGTACTGTCAACACATGAACCTTTATTTTATATTAATAAAGATGTAAATTTTATATTCAAACGACGACACGTATAAATATATACGTTCGAATTATATTCAAAATAAATTTCTCGTCGATATTATTTAAAATAATTCATTTTAAATAATCAAAATTCGCAAAAATTGCCAAAATAAAAATTTTAAACTAGCCCAGATTTCCGGGTTATTACAATCTCCCCCACTTAAAACTTTTCTTCCCCGAAAAGGAACAAAGTCGAAAGTGGTTTGATTAATCAACTCTACGCTCGATCTGACTTCCATTCTCCAACTCTTTAGTTTCTGAGAATTTTCAAAATTTCAAAAATTTGGCTAACACCCTAAATTTTCGAAAAATTTCGCCATAACCTCCCCTGCACCGGGAGCATCGGGGAATTTCAAATAGCTTCCCCGGTCCTTCAGATCTCAAAAAGAAAAAGAAAAAGCCAAGCGGCTAGCCAATAGGCTCATAAAATCATCATCACCCAAACAAAACAGTAAATTACGTAGTAAACATGTACCTATTTGTCGGGCAAACAAATTTTATTCTCTGGCTCTAGCCTCCTTGCTATGACCTGTTCAATGATATATATGTATATGCAAGCAAATGCGACCAAATTTCAATACAATTAAACAAACAACACAAACATCAATCAATTAGTGAATTAGAGTTTCAAATTCATAATTTTGATACATAGTCAAAAATCTTGTTTTTGATGCCAATTCACAACAATGTGTCCTAGCTATATATATAGGTTTTGGTTCTCACACCAGTATAATGGAAATATATAGGTATCACACCTTCGTCACTCGAAAATAAATGCTGATGATGTTTCGAACCACCATCAGAACATCTCCGGGCTACTAGAGTGCGGTCTTATATCTATCCAGTATATTAAAACTTCGAATATACGTTCATGACGCGTATATGCAAAATCTTTATATATTGGAATGTCCATATTCAAAATAAATAAATAATCAAATACGAATATTTGATTTAGATTTTCAAAACTAAATTTGCTTTCACTTTAAAAACATACTCTTCACACTCGTTCTAGGATACTACTGATCCCATCTCTAACGAGTCATTCCCGTTGGATATTACTAATCCAATATCTGATGAATTCTTTCATATGGTTCTAATGTGTCTTGTTCTCGAGCTCTGTAAACCAAATCTCTGATACCAACTGTGACGGCAAAGAATTTCGCTCGGTCCGAACCAGTCGCTAAACTGACCCAGACCGTTCGAAACGCCCTATCGTTTGAGAACATGACAAAATAGAACGCATATAAAAGAACATTTCACTGTATATTAAAACAGTGCATCAGATTACAAGAATATACAGAGTATAAATGAATATTACACAGAAATATCAGAGATTTAAATTACACTCAAATACATAGCAGCGGAAAATAATACAATACATAACTAGAAGAGATATACGGATACAAAGCTTTCCGGATATCGTTCCAGCTGTAAACCAGGATCCTGTGAATATAAATCTGCAAAACCAAAACTACTAGCTACCCGTGTCAAAATAGGGGCACCCAGAGTTTAGGTTAAAACAATAAACTCCAGGTCAGTCATGGGACTGGTGTGAGAACTAAAACAGTTATTAATCTTTATTTTAAAGTTAGGTAAATCAATTCAATTCATTTCGAAATCGTTTTCAATTCAATTCATTTCAAAATCGTTTTCAATTCAATTCATTTCGAAATCGTTTTCAATTCAATTCATTTCAAAATGGATAAAATCGATATAAATATCGTTCACGTCAAAATGGCGTCAATCTAATCAACACGGCTTCATAAATTTCTATTTTCAAATATTCTATTTCAAATATTTCTTTTTCAAAATAGTTGTTATTATCAAAATATTTCGTTCAACACATGACCAATCTCAATGGATGAGTACTGTCAACACATGAACCTTTATTTTATATTGATAAAGATGTAAATTTTATTACTAAAATATTTCGTTCAACACATGACCAATCTCAATGGATGAGTACTGTCAACACATGAACCTTTATTTTATATTAATAAAGATGTAAATTTTATTACTAAAATATTTCGTTCAACACATGACCAATCTCAATGGATGAGTACTGTCAACACATGAACCTTTATTTTATATTAATAAAGATGTAAATTTTATATTCAAACGACGACGCGTATAAATATATACGTTCGAATTATATTCAAAAAAAAATTTCTCGTCGATATTATTTAAAATAATTCATTTTAAATAATCAAAATTCGCCAAAATTGCCAAAATAAAAATTTTAAACTGGCCCAGATTTCCGGGTTATTACACTAGGATACACAGCCTTAGAAGATCCTCAAGAACTTTATTCACACTCTTAGTTTTCTCATCGGTCTGAGGGTGATATGCGCTGTTCAAACACAACTGTGTACCTAATGCCTCCTGCAAGCTACTCCAAAACTCACTGGTGAATATAGGGTAACGACCACTCACTATACTGGAAGGTACTCCATGTAGACAGACTATCTCACGAGGATAAACTGCTGCTAACCATGTTGATTTTCTCTTACGCTTAACCGAAATGAAATGAGCGCTCTTAGTAAGCCTGTCAACTGTAACCCAAACACTGGTGTTGCCTTTCCTCGATCTAGACATACCATCAATGAAATCCTTAGAGATGCACTCCCACTTCCACTGTGGGACCTCCAAAGGATGAAGTAAACCATTGGGCCTCCTTTGATCAGCTTTGACTTGCTGGAAAATCAAACATCGAGAAACAAATTCCTCTACATCTTTCTTCAACCCAGCCCAAAAGAAAACCTTCTTCATATATCTATACATCTTATCACCGCTTGGATGGATAGTCATCCTCGAACGATGGGCTTCCTCAAGGACTGTCTTCGGCAGACTCCCAACACGGGGAACAAAAGGCCTTCCATCTCATCAAAACCACCCTCTATCATCCATGGAATATCTATTGAGGTGACTAGAAGTCTCCTCTCTACTGAGCCTATCCAAGATGTCTGCTATCTGTGGGTCCTCTAGCTGCGAAGTTCCTATCTAATCCATAAGAGTAGGTCGCACCTCTTAAGGATGCCAACAAACCAGGTATAAGATCCGTAGACGGCCTAAATTCAAAGGTCGGTATATATTCCAAGCTCAACCTCTCTACAAATAGTGGACTTAAAGTCATCCTCTGCCTACTCAACGCATCCGCCACCACATTACCCTTGCTAGGGGTATAAGAAATCTCAAAATCATATGATGCTAGGAACTCCATCCATCTCTGTTGCCTCTATATCCTTCTATGAGAACAAGTACTTGAGAGATTTATGATCAATATACAACTTTAACTTCTCTTCAAGTAGATAATGATGCCATGTCAGCCAACTCTAAGTCATGGGTAGGGTATTTCTTCTCATGAACTCTCAACTGTCTACCACCATAATATACTACACTTCCCTCTTGCATCAAAACAACACCAAGTCCTGTACCACATGCATCAGTGTATGCTGTGAACACTTTGTTCCCATCAGGCAAAGTCAAGACCGAGGCTGTTGTCAGAGCCCTCCTCAATCACTAAAAAGCATCCTTGTAATCAATATCCCAGGAAAAGGTTAAATTCTTCTTTGTTAGTCTGGTGAGTGGGGTTGATATCTTTGCGAAGTCCTTAATGAACTTCCTATAATAGCCCGCTAAACGAAGAAAACTCATCACCTCCATTGCATTCTTTGGAATCTTCCAATCTTGAATTACAACTATTTTCGTGGGATCCACTGTTTTCCCACCCTTAGAGACCACATGCCCTAGAAGTCTCACTTCCTTTCTCTAAAAATGATATTTGGATAATTTTGCCTTAAGCTGATGCGCTCAGAGAGTCTTCAAATCCTCCTTTAAATGTAGGGCTTGCTCTTCCTCATTCTACAAGAATCAAGATATCGTCAATAAAAATTACAATAAACTTATTTAGAAACTCCCAAAACGCCATACTCGTCAGATCCACAAAATAAGCGGGTGCATTCGCCAATCCATAAGGCATGACGAGCCACTCAAAGAAACCATCTGGATTTCTAAAAGCAATCTTGTCTATACTGTCCTCGACCACCCTCAACTGACAAAACCCGGTGGCCAGGTCTAATTGGGAGAAAACAGATGCACCAACTAGTTAGTCAAACAAATCATCTATCCTCGGATGTGGGTGCCTATTCTTCTTAGTGAGATTATTCAACTCCTTGTAATCCACATATAAGAGAAGCAAGCCATCTGCCTTAGTCGTGAACACAAATGGAGAACCCCATTTCGATATGCTTCGCCTAATAAACCCTTTCTCAAGTAGCTCCCCTACTAAACCCCTAACCTTCTCAAAAACACCAAGATACTCACATACTACAGGTACAGATCATAAATCATCGGCAGTAGCCTCAAGCGTTTCTATGAAAATAAGCATAACAAAACTCTTAGGGTCATAAGAAATCTAAAGAGTCCTTCCATGGCAAGTCAAAAGCCTAACGGCCCTCCTCCCACAGTCCAGAATAGCACCGTACATGGCTAGCCAATCCATCCCTAGAATCAAACCATAGTCCATGAAACCAAGCACATATGCGTTGCATTCAAACTCGACGCCCGACACAAATATCCTCAAACCCCGACAAATCATAGACAGATGAGCCGTGCCCCCAACGGGGTTTGAGTAAACAACAAGATCCAAAACCATACTAGTACTAAGGTGTAGAAACTCAACTAAAGAATCTAATATAAAAGAATACAAAGTGCCAGAATAAAAAAGAGTTATAATAGGATGATCGGAAAGAGAAACCAAACCTTCAACAGAAAGTTTCCTACCTCTATCTGATACACTGGTCACGATAGCATGCACCTACCCTCTAAAAGATCATGCCTTTAGCCCTGTCATTGCTTCTTCGGGCACTGCTTAGTATAGTGTCTGACCTCACCACAGTAGAAACAAGCATTCTTCCTTTTTCTGCACTCTTTGCTCAAACGACCTACGTGTCCACAACTATGACATTTCCTCTTATCTTGGGCTTTGTCGTTCTTTCCGCCCTTCTTTTGTTGTTGTTGTTCTTTCTTGGTCCACACTTTCTTGTTTTGTGTCTCATCAATCTTAGCCTCTTTATTTTCGCCTTTATCTTCTTCGTGCATTAATGTCATATCAATGAGTTTCTTGAAAGTTTCCCCCATTGGAGTATAAGACATAGCCCACCCATGGAGGGGTTTATTTAAACCTCTTTCAAACCTCAAAGCTTTCTTGTGCGGGGTGTTCACTAGCTCCAAACCAAACCTCGCCAATTGGTTTAATTTAATTTATTGGCATACTATTTAACAGACATGCCTCCATACTTCAGTGCCAGAAACCTCTCCGGTACGCTTCGCAAATATTTTTCTCTGCACCAATACTAGTATAACAGAAACATAATGATCCCAACAGTAACAGAATAATAGACTTAGGTGTACTTCCAGTGACGGGTTTTACCCCCAACAATAAAAACAGGCAGCCCGACAGAAATAATGGGTGTTACCCCAAATGATTAGAACAGGCTCCTAAACAGACATGACTAGATGTACCCTAATTACTACCCCAATCAATCGGCTCCCTATCCCGCAGATAGCTTGTGCCGGTCCCACAGTAGTATATATAACTTCCTAAAGTGGCAACCCTTTTTCCCGATAGGCATAGCCATATCTACTGGTGCTATAGCGTCTTATTTTCGTAGGCAGGCGGATACATGCATGCACATGGCTCCGTCGGAACGCGCCATCAAACACCTCCACCCATATGGACCTCTTATAATCAGCTCAATAAGTGTGCCCTGACCCCTACCTAGTTCGGGGTCCCCCTTTTAATTCGAGTATGGGTTACTGACTAATACAGGTCCCACACAACAGATGATACAAGCCACCCCCAGGCTTGCATCCCCACTACTAGGATTTTGACAGGTTATGCCTAACAGATTTATAATCCCGTATAACCCCAACATATAAAACAGGTTAAGTTTGTCGGGTTCGTATAACCCTCCACAGATTTAACAGATTTACTTAACCCTCCATCGATTCAAACAAGTTTACTTAACCTTTACACAATTTGAAAGACTCGTATAACCCTCACATATTTAATCAGGCTAAGTATTACAGGTTAACAGGTTATAGTCATTTCCCATTCATGTATGTTAATGCGCCAGACCTCTCACATTAAGTCGACCACTTGTGGATGTTGGATATGCCGGGGGGTTCCAAACATACTTTTATGACAACTTGGACTTAAACTCGTGTCTTAGCGTCGTTACATGTACATTTGTGCACTATACCCCTCATATTAAATTAACCACTCGTGGATGCTGGATTTGTCGGGCGATTCTGGGCACACTTCTACCACAAGTGCAATCTAACCTATGTCTAAGTGCGATTACTGTTTCTATTTACTGTAAATTTAGGCATATTCATTCTTAGACAATCATTTATGTTCATCATAGGTTTCTCATGCCCCTACCCTCAAGTCATAAATCATCATGTACGACATGCCCTAAATTAAAGTCTTAGATCATGGTATAGGTTATGCCCAAATCCCAGTAATGTTTTACAATACAAGTTATGCCCCAATTTACCATTCCCAATTTCGTTCGTTCGCAAAATTCAGCGATAGGCCTAGGCTCGAAGGTAGCCTGGCTATAAAAATAAAAAGGGAAGGAGGGAGAGAAGAGAACAGAAATAGGCATATGATAATAGAAATGGGAATAATAACAAAATAGGCATTTGATAATAGAAATGGGTATAATAACAGAATAGGCATATCAGGAGTAGGCATATGAGAACTGAACAGTAGATCAGGTGTACAAGTAATGGAAGATCCGTTTAGTTATGATTAAGGTTATTTACAGGCATAGGTTTAGATCCAAACTTATAAACATGTAAGGATTACTTATTAAATGTTTATATCCAAAAGCAACATAAACTCATAGAGACCAGATCTAAAGAACTGAGTAATGAATGTTGATGTTGAAGCAGAAATTCTTGTATATGTATAGGCCGTTGTTGTAGAAGAATAGGCTAACTCAATCTGAGTTGGGACAGCATCGAGTTGTCTCTATTGTTTTTGATGAATAAAACAATAGAAATAAGGTACTATTTATAGCCTACCGTTAACGAATCAGGTCAAGAAACAAGTCCAGGTGCAGGGTAGGGATCTGGCCCAAAACTGGGGTGGAGTCAACCCAGATGCAGGGTAGGGATCTGGCCCGGATCTGGGGTGGAGTCAACCCTGAGGTTGACCCTAGGGTTGACCCTAGGGTTGACACCCCCTTGTGTGTGTCGACCCTAGGGTCGACACCCATACGATGCGGGTTGACCCCTAACGGGCTAGAATCCCGCTCGATTTTCCTGCTCTGATTTTCGAATTATTTCGAATTCTAAACTTGATTTGCTTATTTATAATTCCCTTATATATACAAACTACTAGGCTTAATAACTTCTTTATACGATGTCCGTTTTACGCAAACTCGGAGTCTATCTTAAGCGGAATTCCGAGACGAACGCAATGGTATAGTCCGTTTCCCTTAACTCCCAATATTTAATTAGGTATTCTTTAGTTTATCATTATAATGTTCTTTAAAATTATGGGGTGTTACAAAATCTAATATCATATGAAGTGATTTTTTAGGTAAAGGGAGTTCATGCGTAGTACAAAAAGAATCCAATCTTCCATGCAGAAAAAGAAGAAGCAGATTCAAACGAAAAGGACCTAGCTTCTATTGTCAAAAAATTTAAAAAGTTTTTGAAATATAAGAATGGAAACATAAACAATGGAAAGAAGAACTTCGATAACAATTAACCATCTTCGTCAGTAATTGAATGTTTCAACTGTCACAAGAAAAGGAATCTTCAGAAAGAATGTACAGAAAATAAAAGAATATCACAACAAGCATAGAAAAGACAAATCAAAAGGGAGGGCATTTTCAGTAACATGGGATGACTCGGATTCCTCATCTTTTGAAAGAGATAGTGAAAGTGATATCGAACAAGCTAATGTGTCTTTATGGCCAAAGATAACGAGGTTAGTGGTTATATTTTTGAAGATATGGTAAAAATAAATCAGAATTATTAGAATCTATAAATAATTTCAAAAGAAAATATAAACATGCGAATGAGGATAAAAAAATGCAGAATTCAAAAAGATATGCAAAATGAGTGAAAAAGAGATATTGGAAGAAGAAATCATAAAACTTCAAGAATCTCTTTCTAGTTCCAATTCTCAACTTTCCTTATTGAGTCAAGAAATTGAAACTCAAAAAGAAAAGAATAATGCACTTATCTCTGAAAATCAAGAGTTGAAAACTAGGATTAAAATAGTAGATTAGATAACTCTTGTCTTAAAATCAAGTTAGATTATATTACTAAAAATATCTCTAATTTTAACAAAGAAAGGGAGAATTTATTTAAAATTATAGAAAATTCTCAATCTACATCTAGTAAAAAAGGAGTATGTTATAAAATGAAGGCTATCATTCAACCTAAAAAGAAATTGAATAAAAGGGTTAAATCTAGTAATTTATTGAAAATTTCAATAAGAAAAATAGTTTCTAAAACTATTAACATATAAGTTCCTAAAAAGTAATTTTTGACTAGGAATAAATATATAAAATCATTTTTAGAAATTGTTCATTAAAATAATAATTATATTTATAAAAGGGATACTGAACCCTCTTGGGTTTAGTTTCCTAAGACCTAACTCTTGGGACCCTAGCGGAGGAAGTGGGTACCAACGTCATTATATTTTTTTTTTGCAAGTCATACTTAAGAAAAAAGGAAAATGGATACTCGACAGTGTTTGCTCAAAACATATGATAGGAGACACATAAATTCCGACAAATATTATCTACTCGAATTGTTACTTTTTGAGACAATTCCAAGGGATATATTACTGAGAAAGGCGATGTCAACAATTATGGTATATCATATTTACATCTTATTACTGATATTTTATTGTTTAAAAATTTAAAACTTAACTTGCTTAGTATTAGTCAATTATGTGATAAGGGTTTTAAATTTTCTTTTTTAGAAAATATATGTAGTATTTTTGATAAAAATTGAAATATTATTTTTAAAGGAAATAGAGATATTATATTTTAAATATGAATATAAACGATAATCATGATTTTTGTTTATTACCAAAGAAAACGATCCTTGGCTATGGCACAACAAATTTTGTCATATAAACTTAAAAAAAATTGAAAAATGAATTAGTAAAAAATTTAAAAAAAAATTAAAGTTAATAATCTTTGTGATGCTTTTCAATTAGGTAAATAAACAAAATCTTCATTTAAATTTAAAAAGGTCGTCCCAATATTACAGCCATTAGAATTACTGCAAATGTTTCTATTTGGGCCAACCCATAAATCATAGTGGATAAAATGAAGGATAAAATGAACCAAAAATTGTTCCATAAGGGCAAGGGGCTAAAATTTTGTCCATAAGGACAAATTTTAGTTTAAAGAGAGGAATTATAGTGGGCCCCTGAGTTCCTCCCTTTACACTAAAAATTGTCCTTATGGATAAAATTTTAGCCCCTTGTCCTCATGGAACAATTTTTTGATTGTTTTTTCCTTGAGACTAAAAACCCCTTTTCTAGTTGTACTTGGACAATATTTATGAAAAATAAAAGTGATATTTAGAAAATTATAAACTTTTTGTTAAATAAATTCAAAATTTAAAAGAATTTAAAATTAAAATTATAAGAAGTGATCACGGAAGAGAATTTGAAAACGAAATATTTAATCAATATTGCAAAAAGAAAGGTAATTTTCCATAATTTTTCGTTTCCTTGAACTCCACAATAAAATGGATTTGTAGAACGTAAAAAGAAAACCTTACAATAATGTGATAGAACATAACTAAACGGAAGCATGTTACCAAAACATTTTCGGGCAGAGGCAGTTGCAACAGCTTATTATGTTGAGAATCGTATTTCTGTTCGACCACTTATGAAAAATGCCCTATACGAACATTTTAATGGTATAAAACTAAATATTTCATATTTTAAAATTTTTGGTTTAAAATTTTCTATTTTAAACACAAAAGATCATCTTAGAAAATTCGATTCAAAATCCAATGAAGGAATATTCCTGGGATATTCAGATAGAAGCAAGCGTATCAAAAATAACAAATAAAATTGAAGAAACTCTTCATGTTTCCTTTGACGAATTTTTTTATGGATATTCATACCATAATGTGATTTTAAAAATAAAAATGCTAGACAAGACGAAAAATTTATTCATAATAATAATAACAATGAAAACAGCATTTCTATTAACGTAGAAAATGAAATATTAATCAAAATATGGATGAAAATAATATTCAAGATGAAAAAATAGCCAAAATACAAGAGAAAATGAAAACATTAATCATAATACCAGAGATGATGAAAACATTGTTCATAATAATAATGAATTAAGATCTCCATCAAAAATATTACGAGATCATCCAATTCAAAATATTATTGGAGAAATAAATTCAAATGTAAGAACTAGAAATCAATTAAATTTAGTAAGTCACATAGCTTTTCTATATGATATAGAACCCAGAAATGCGACTCTACTGATGACAATGGGTATATTAAAACAAAGCTGACGAATTAGGAAATATAACCAGAAATACATCAAGATTAGTTGCACAAGGATATAATCAAGAAGAAGGAATAAACTATAGAGAGACATTTGCTACCATTGTTAGATTAGAAGCAATATGTATCTGGTTGGCCTATACTTGTTTTCAAAACTTTAAATTATATCAAATGGGCATGAATAGGGCTTTTCTAAACGGATATATAAAGAAAATGTTTAGTTGAACAACCAACTTTATTTACATAAGAAGAATACCCTGATTACGTACACAAAATAAAAAAGACATTATATGGTTTAAAACAAGCACCCCATGCATAATATGAATGTGTTAATAATTAGCTTATAAGTTAAAGTTTTAAAATAGGAAAGGTTGATCAAACATTGTTTATAAAAATATCTATAAAGGATATTTTAACGATACAAATATAAGTAGACGACATTATATTGGTTCTACTAACAAAAAACTAAGTAAAGAATGCATAGAAATTATAACTAAGTAATTTGAAATGTCCCATATGGAAGAATTTTCTCATTTTCATGGTCAACAAATAAACAATTATCAAACAATATCTTTATAAATCAAGAAAAATATTATAATAATTTAGTTAAGCGTTTTGGAAGGGAAAACACTTCTGCAAAACTAACTCCTATGAATACAACAATACACCTCGATAGAGATGAAAATGGAAAAAGTGTTGATAAAAAATTATATCGTAGTATGATAGGATGTTATTGTATTTAAAAGCTAGTAGACATGATATAATGATGAGGGTTTGTTTATGTGCACAATTTCACGCTAATCCAAAGGAATCACACTTATGAGCTATAAAATATATATTATGTTATCTAAGCAATACTAAGGACTTCATATTTTCTATCCGGAAAATTATTCTTTTGAATTTGTACCCTTCAATTATGCTAATTTTGGAGGATCACGGGCGGATCAAAAAAGTACAAGTGGTTTGTGTTACTTTACTGGAAAATCACTAGTCTCTCGGTTTAGCAAGAAACAAAATTGTATTTCATTATCTACGTGTGAAGCTGAATGTATATCAGCCGCTTTAGCATATGCTCAGGTTGTATACATGCAACAAACACTTAAAGATTTTGACATAAATTTATCAAAATCAACTATTTATCACGATAATACTAGTGCGATAAATTCATCCAAAACCCAATCACTCTCGAACTAAATGTATAGATATTCGTCACTACTTTTTACATTATAATATAAAAAAGAAGTAATAAATTAGAATTTGTATTGTTTGGAAATCAAATAGCGGATATTTTTATAAAACGGTTACTTTTAAATGTATTTATAAAATTAATGATAAAACTTGGTATAGTATCATTTAAATATTTATAAAAATTCAAGATTTTCTCTTGAAAAAAAAATTCTTTTAGTACCATTCAAAAAAAATTCATTATTGCATCAACCGGGATTCGAACCATAGTGACCTAAATACTAGTCACATAGTCTTTCCATTTGGCTACTAGGTGTTTCTTGTCTTCTTAGAATATAATAGTATGCCAATATTTGAAAAAACTGTAGTATCAATTTTTAGCTTCTAATTTTAAGTTCTATTTTTATAAAAAATAGATGGTTCAGATTTTCTAGTTTTTAAAAGACACAAGTTTCATCCCAAGGTTATAGTAAAATCTAACTATAAATCTACATTAAATTTTTTAAACAAAATCCAATACCGAATAAACTTCACAAACTAACTTACAAACCCAATCAATTCAAAATGTCTTCACACTCGAATTCAACTAAGTCATCTCCATCATCATCTCCAATTCAAATTTCAACTTCAAAACAAGATCAGGTTTATAAATAGTCACCATATCATACCGATTATACATCAAAAATTAAAAATATAAATGAGAAATATCTATTTCATCCTCAAAAAAAGAAAAGATCGATGATATCCATCATTTTCAACAGCAACAGATCGATATTCAACGTGAACTATATTTTGAACAAAAGGTTACAGCAAGAAGATTAAACATTCTTGAACAAATTTCTTTAGGAGTCTGCGGAACTATCAAGACGGATGTTCACGATCCTTTATCGTTATAACGACCCAAAATCCCCCTAATGGGAAATCGCGGATTGTACCAAGGACAAGACGAATTGGAACGCAAACAGAAGAACATTTCATTGTTTGTTACAGCAATTCCATCAGAATACAAGAATATAGAAATTATAAATAAATATTACACATCAAAAAAATATCAGAGATTTAAATACATAGCAACGGAAAATAATGCAAAACACAACTAAAAGAGATATATGGAAAAAGAGCTTTCCGGATATCATTCCAGCTGTAAACCAGGATCCTGTGAATATAAATCTGCAAAACCAAAACTACAAGCTGCCCGTGTGGAAAATAGGGGCATCCAGAGTTTAGGCTAAAACAATAAACTCCAAGTCTGTCATGTGACAGGTGTGAGAACTAAAACAGTTATTAGTCTTTACTTTAAATGAGATATATCAAGGGACCACGCCGTATAACACGGAACGGGTTTCCTCCCAAGGATACCAGTGCATATAACAAAACAACGCGATGCTTTTTGGAAAAATTAAGCCTATTATAAGACCCAGGTCCCATCACACAATGCAACACAAGCCGGAGGATAGGGTTTTCCCTTATAATAGCCAAACATGCTTGGTACATTAAAAACAAATCATTTGATACTATTATAAGTGCATAGTGTATAAAACAACTTCAAATATAATATATCAATCCTAGATGGTATGGGTACCATATATCATGTCGCCAATACTAGGCTTTACAATCAAAACCGCAAAGTCACGTATTGGAAGTTGGGTTTTCCGTCTATGAACCGAGGCAAGGTATCGTCCTCTACCGATTCGAGACAATCTAGCCCATGTCTCAGGCTACAGCCGCAACTGCACCTAGGAGCCATAGGGCTGGTCCACACGTAGCGGATTAAAATGAAACCCTGAACAATACGTCTCCCCGCCCTATGGGGCGTAAATGAGCCAAATGACTACATATCCGAGGCGCCTCGCATTCCAACAACCACACAGGTGAAAAATATATAAATGTCAGGGCTGGTAGGTTACTAACACCACCTCTAACTAGAAAGAGATGCATGTTCTTCCTGGATCCTCTCCCGTTTCTGGTTCACAACCGGGGCGCGACGCTCGCGAACTAACGCCATACGCAAAGTTATGTCACACAGGCCGTGCTTTGATCATCAACCACAAGACTTTGTTTTCAACAAAAGCCTTGATCATTTGCCACTTAGGCATGCCACACAGGCAATTCACTCCATGCGACTGATGTCCATCGATATATAACCTCTGAGCTCGTATGTCTCAGAGAAGGGTGTTAAGCAAGAGAACGAATTCTTCACCACGAAACAGATGTATATTTAATAGAGATCAATCAACACAGAATAAAATCCAATGTCAGACACACGGTCCATTTACAAGTCTGTTCTGGGTCTGAACGAAACCGGAGGCACCTTGTACCTCGCATATCCATCGATCTCCAAGTACGTCTGGACGATCACCAACTGTTTCCCTCCTCTTGGGTGTATAGCCCAATCAAGATAATCAGTAATTATCCAAACGATGTGAAGACCTCCGGTCTTCAATCACCGTCTTCATCCTCGACACATCGTCGATTCAGTTATTCAAAATGGGATAAACCCGGTCTTTCTGAATAACTCACGTATATAATAAACAAGTTTTACACAAACACAACGTACGCCTCATTCCAATTTAGAATATTCTTTTATTCAAATATTCTTATACTTTGGGAAAGGTTCCCATTTATTTTATCAAAGATAAATTCCTTAAATTTATTCTTTAATCTTCTTTTGAATATCAATTCAAACCAAGTTATGGTTTATCCAAACTAGTCGGGATTAGCGAACCTTATCGAAGTAATCACTTGTTTTAATTTCCCAATCCCAGCCAATTCATCCCATGAAGTAAAACTGGTAATACTTCTTGTCTAACACCACGGTGTTATCGGTAAATTCAATTACCATTTCACGTTTAAATCTAATTAAAGATTTAACTATCGACTGGAGCAAAACTGGTGATTCTGAATTCTCGAACATTTCAATCTAATTAAAGATTCATTAAAACTCCACTTGGTTTTAATCTTCCCAAAAATCAATATCTATGATTATTTAACTTGGGAAATCATATCCTACCTTTAACTAAGAACCAATGTCATTTAAAACATGGTTCACGATAAAACCAAAATCACATTCTATTCCATCGGCCTTTAACCGTAAATTAGCAAGTGAACAATTCCCTAAGTAACAACCTCGAAGGCCGAAACCAACATCAGATCAATACCCAAGAAACCATTCAACTTAACTAATCTCCAGTTAGTTTCTGATTTTCTTAACTCCATTGGGACTGAGAACAGTATTATTAAAGATACCATTCACAATAACCCAAAATCACATTCTATTTACAATGGAATCTTCATGGAAAACAAATCGATATATATAATTGATATAAACTTCCATATCCGACTAATAATATAAAAGGAATTGCGGGAAAGCCTTTTAAATTCCAGATATATTAGTTGTCTTCCTCCATAGAAATTCACTTCGATTATTACCAAATCGAATTCCATTCCAATCCAATTTATTTAATTAAATTGGAAAACTTTACTTTGGAAAATCTCCTTTAAATCATATCAAAAAGATTTATGAATTCCAAATCCCATTTCACTGTAAATCGGGTTAAAGAACGAGTGTTATTTAAAACACCGTTCACGATAAACCCAAAAATCAATTCAAATTCAATTATTGGAAATTCTGGTTACTTTTAAAACCCTTTCAAATCCAATTTATTTATTTCAAAAATAAATGGATTATAATTCTAGTTCAAAACTAGTTCATTTCGATAAAAATCTATTTTTATCATTTCAAATATGGAGATTTTCATCCCAATTCTTTCTAAATCATTTCTTATGATTCTACACAAATTATTCCTATTTTTAATAATTTGATCAAGGTCCGTACAGTCGATTTTTCATAAACGGCCATCGAACTGCACTTAAAGCGACTTTTTTCAAATTTGATTTGGACATAATTCTAAATCCAACCTTATATTTCAAATCTCTAATATTCTTTAGAAAGCTCTTTTCGATACGAACCCAACGGTTCTGGTTTTTGGAGAATCCGACGGTCAGATCTCCCGTAATATCCATTCGAAGTTAACGGTCGAAATTCGCGAACTGCCGCTGTGCGACGCGTTCTATTCAGGCCATTATATATATATATATATATATATATATGTATGTATGTATGTAATATATTATATATATTTCGTCGATTTCCTTTTAAAACGTATTTTATTAATCGTTTTAAATTCGTTTTCAGAACGATTTCAACTTCATATTCAATTTCAAATCAAAATTGAATATCCCATATCATCGATATATAAATGATAGTATTTTCAAAATATTATATTTCGAAATCATTTCTTTTCGATATTCGTTATAAAAATGAATAAAATCAATATAAATATCGTTCACGTCAAAATGGCATTAATCTAATCAACACGGCTTTATATATTTCAATAACTTCGTTATTCTATTCAACAAATGAATATTTTCTTCAACACATAAATGTATATTTTATTCAACACGTGAATATTCTTTTATTCAGCACATGAAATTTCTTTTATTCAACACATGAATTTTCTTTTATTTAACACATGAATATATATTATTCAACACATGAATTTTCTTTATTTTCCAACTTGGAATGAGGCCCAATCAATTATCGTATAATGTTAATTATATGGATTCCCAACAACACATGTATATAATAGCAACAATAAATAATCAACCATCATCCAGAGTGCATTTTATACTGCATAAGAATCAAATATAAATATTTAACGCTTATAACAGCCTGTCAATCAATCGGTCGACATACTGCTAATTATTTGGGATTAGTGTACGCCAAATATCATCCCAACACCCGTGTGGGGTTTCAAATCAACAAACACAAATTTTATTTGTGTAGTTGGGCATTGTGTAAAATTTATCGTCCCAATCAATATCAGTCAAATGGGTGTATATAAACAAACCGCCTGATTTGTTTATAATTACTTATTTTATATACACGTTAAAAATTATATTTTTAACTATAAAATATTTTATTCATTCCACATCACACAATCAATTTTCACACCACAAACAACAAACAAACAAGTCGTCCATGGTCTGTGGACAACGGGTGTCAGGTGCTGCTAAGCACCGTCTGCATCCTAGTATATATTTTAACTAGAAAACAAATTAAAAGTGAGGAGTTCTCACCTTTGGGTTCCACTCCGCCATTTCTATATTGGACGATGGTTTGGATTTACCCGTACTTCCAACGTAGTCTTCTCCACGCTGTTCATATTAAAATCACATTTTTAATATGATGTTCTATACATTAAAATTCATATTTTTAATACTCTACTAATATAAAAATCCTATTTTTATTCTTTCTATAATATAAAATTCATATTTTTATTTTTTTTAATTACATCATTAGCATTAACTAATGTAATTAATAAATTTAAATTAATTTACCGTCTTCCTTCATTAAATACTGGCACGGTCGAACCCATTTTTATGCTGCAAAAAAAAATCACCAGCGCACACTTTCTCCTAGGCCGCCGGACCTTCATCTGAGCACTCCCTTCCAATCTCGTGGCCTGCGCCTCTACCGCCGGCGGCAGCACCAAAGCCTAGTTCCCCCCTTGGTCAGCAAATTGGTGCGAACTTCGGTCGTGGGAGTGGAGATTAGGACGTTCGAACTGGGTATGGAGGAGGGCGCCGTTCATCAGAGGGGGGCGGAGGCAGGCAGCGTGTTGGGTGGTCGGCGCTGAGGTGCGGCGGTGACCCTCCGCTCCATCGCGTTTTTTTCTTTCGATTTTTTTTTAATTTCCCAAATCGGGTTTGAATGGTTTTTTTGGGGGGGGGGGGCGTTGACTGGTAAGGGGAAGAGAGAAAGAGGAGGAAAGAGTGTATATAATAATATATATTTAACTAATTTAATTTTCAAAAAGCAACCTTTTATTTTGAACTCGAAATTAAACCCACCGACTGTCGTCCATAACTAATCACCCCTATCCCGAACACAATGAGATATGTATCGTAAGCCAGTTCGGCTGTTACGACCAATTTCTGTCAAAATCAAAATATAAATCTATATATTGAATTTGAACGCACATTTTAATTTACCGGGCTCACATACTGACTCTAAAAATTCCAAAAAAATTATTTCTAGCTTTGTATTGACAATATGGTCCTAACAAAACTAATATCATCAAATTCTGAGATTGTTTGAAAAATGGTCATTTTCTGGTCGATCGAAATTGACAAAAACTGTCAAAACACGTTTTCTTTCGCCATGCTCACATATTGCTTCAAAAAATTATAAATTTTGAAACCTAGCAATAACTCGACATCTCAGATCCAACAAAAGTGGTTTCGTCGAAAACAAAGATCGTTTGCAAAATTTCCATTTTTAAGGGCTATATTTTCCATAGCGACTATTCTGAATTTTCAACTGGGTATAACTTTTTATTCCTGCTATGAAATTTCAATTTTTCGGATTCATCAGAAAGATATTTTAAAACAGGTTCAAATATTCTTGGTTTCGCTAAAATTCGGTTTATTTCGAATCTTGTACATTCATTTGAAATTTGAAATCAAATTTCCAAACTACTACGGCATTTTCAATTCCTTTTATAATTTAAAATATATATTTATACGTTCTAATTCTATTCAAAATAAATTTCTCGTCGTTATTATTTAAAATAAATCATTTTAAATATTCAAAATTCATCAAAATTGCCAAAATAAAAATTTTAAGCTGACTCGGATTTCCGGGTTATTACATTCTCTCCCACTTAAAACTTTTCGTCCCCGAAAAGGGACGAAGCTGAAAGTTGTCTTACTAACCAACTCAACTTTCATTATTTTCATTATGGCCTAAGTTCTTCAACTTTTCAATTTCTAAGAACTTTTCAAAATTTCCAAAAATTTGGCTAACACCCTAAATTTTCGAAAAATTTCGCCATAACCTCCCATGCACCGGGAGCTTCGGGATATTTCAAATAGCCTCCCATGGCCCTCACCAATCCAAAAAAAAAAACAGCCAATCGGCTCATAAAATCATCGAAAACCCAAGAAATACAATAAACATGTACCTATTTGTCGGGCAAACAATTTTATTCCTCTTCTCTAGCCTCCTTGCTATGACCTGTTCAATGTAAGTACATGCATATGCATGCAATTTCTAACAATTTTCAATTCACTTCAATATTTGATCAATTTGGTTATATGGTTCAAATTCTATTTAATCAAAACAATAATCAAACAACACAATCAACAATCAATTAGTTAATTATCTTTTCAAATTCATAACTTGGATACATAGTCAAAAAATCACATTTTTGATGCCAAATCACAACAATAAGCCCTATCTAGTTTTGGTTCTCACACTAGTCAATTGGAAGTATATAAATATTACACCTTCGAAACTCGAACACAAACTGCTGATGCTACGTAGTCATCAACAGAATCATCTATGGGCGACTAGAGTGTAATTTTATATCTACCAAGTATATTAAAACTTCAAATACACGCGGATCAGACATATACGCAAAATCTTTATATACTTGATTGTCCAAATCAACATAAAAATAATATTCAAATACGAATAATTGATTTAAATTTTCGAAACAAAATTAGTTTTCACTTTTATTTTAAAAACATCACTCTTCACACTCGTTCTAGAATACTATTGATCCCATCTCTAACGAGTCATTCTAATTGGATATTACTAATCCAATCTCTGATGAATTCTTTTGTTTGGTTCTAACGTGTCTTGTTCTCCGAGCTCTGTAAACCAAAGCTCTGATACCAACCTATAACGACCCGAAAACCCCCTAACGGGAAATCGCGGATTGTACTGAGGACATGACGAATTGGAACGCAAACAGAAGAACATTTCATTGTTTATTACAACAATTCCATCAGAATATACAGAGTATAAATAAATATTACACTTTAGAAAAATATCAGAGATTTAAATACATAGCAGTACAACTGAACGAGATATACGGATATAGAGCTTTCCGGATATCATTCCAGCTGTAAACCAGGATTCTGTGAATATAAATATGCAAAACCAAAACTACAAGCTGCCCGTGTGGAAAATAGGGGCACCCAGAGTTTAGGTCAAAACAATAAACTCCAGGTCAGTCATGTAACTGGTGTGAGAACTAAAACAGTTGTTAATCTTTACTTTAAATCAAATATATCAAGGGACCACGTCGTATAACACGGAACGGGTTTCCTCCCAAGAATACCAGTGCATATAACAAAATAGCGCGATGCTTTTTCGAAAAATGAAGCTTTTATAAGACCCAGGTCCCATCACACAATGCAACACAAGCCGAAGGATAGGGTTTTCCCTTGTAATAGCCATACATGCTTGGTACGTTAAAAACAAATCATTTGACACTATTATAGGTGCATAGTGTATAAAACAACTTCAAATATAAATGTATCAATCCTAGATGGCATGGGTACCATATATCATGTCGCCAATACTAGGCTCTACAATCCAAACCGCGAAGTCACGTATTGGAAGTTGGGTTTCCCGTCTGTGAACCGAGGCAAGGGATCGTCCTCTACTGATTCGAGACAATCTAGCCAATGTCTCAGGCTACAGCCACAACTGCACCTAGGAGCCACAGGGCCGGTCCACACGTAGCGGTTTAAAATGAAAACCTGAACAATAAGTCTCCCCTCCTTATGGGGCGTAAACAAGCCAAATGACTCCATATCCGAGGCGCCTTGCATTCCAACAACCACACAGGTGAAAAATATATAAATGTCAGGGCTAGTAGGTCACTGACACCACCTCTAACTAGAAAGAGACGCATGTTCTCCCTGGATCCTCTCCCGTTTCTAGTTCACAACCGGGGTGCGAGGCTCGCGAATTAACGCCATACACAAAGCTATGCCACACAGGTCGTGCTTTGATCATCAACCATAAGACTTTGCTTTTCAACAAAAGCCTTGGTCATTTGCCACTTAGGCATGCCACAAAGGCAATTCACTCCATGCGATGGATGTCCATCGATATACAACCTCTAAGCTCATAAGTCTCAGAGAAGGGTGTTAAGCAAGAGAATAAATTCTCCGCCACCAAACTGATGTATATTTAATAGAGATCAATCAACACAGAATAAAATCCAATGTTAGACACACAGTCCATTTACAAGTACGTTCTGGGTCTGAACGAAACCGGAGGCACCTTGTACCTCGCATATCCATCGATATCCAAGTACGTCTGGACGATCACCAACCAATTCCCTCCTCTTGGTTGTACAACCCAATCAAGATCATCAGTAATTATCCAAACGATGTGAAGACCTCCAGTCTTGAATCACCGTCTTCATCTCGACACATCGTCGATTCAGTTATTCAGAATGGGATAAACCCGGTTTTTCTGAATAACTCACGTATATAATAAACAAGTTTACACAAACACAACATACGCCTCATTCCAATTTAGAATATTCTTTTATTAAAATATTTTTATACATTGGGAAAGGTTCCTATGAATTTTATCAAAGATAAATTCCTTAAAATTATTCTTTATTCTTCTTTTGAATATCAATTCAAACCAAGTTATGGTTTATCCAAACTAGTCGGAATTAACGAACCTTACCGAAGTAATCACTTGTTTTAATTTCCCAATCCCAACCTATTCATCCCATGAAGTAAAACTGGTAATACTTCATATCTAACACCATGGTGTCATCGGTAAATTCAATTACCATTTCATGTTCAAATCTAATTAAAGATTTAACTATCACCTGGAGAAAAACTGGTGATACTCCATTCTCGATAATTTCAATCTAATTAAAGATTCATTAAAACTCCACTTGGTTTTAATCTTCCCAAAAATCACTATTAATGATTATGTAACTTGAGAAATCAGGATCTAAAGAACCAATGTGGTTTAAAACAAGGTTCACGATAAACCCAACATCACATTCTATTCCATCATCCTTTAACCGTAAATTAGCAAGTGAACAATTCCCTAAGTAATAACCCCGAAGGTCGAAACCAACATCAGATCAATACCCAAGAAACCATTCAACTTAACTAATCTCTAGTTAGTTTCTGATTTTCTTAACTCCGTTGGGTCTAAGAACAGTATTATTAAAGATACAATTCATGACAACCCAAAATCACATTCCATTTACAATGGAATCTTCATGGATAACAAATCGATATAAACTTCCATATCCGACTAATAATATAAATGGAATAGCGGGAAAGCCTTTTAAATTCCAGATATATTAGTTGTCTTCCTCCATAGAAATTCACTTCGATTATTACCAAATCGAATTCCATTCCACTCTAATTTATTTTATTAAATTGGAAAACTTTACTTTGGAAAATCTCCTTTAAATCTTATCAAAAAGATATATAAATTCCAAATCACATTTCACTGTAAATCGGGTTAAAGAACGAGTGTTATTTAAAACACCGTTCACGATAAACCCAAAAATCAATTCAAATTCAATTATTGGAAATTCTGGTTACTTTTAAAACCCTTTCAAATCCAATTTATTTATTTCAAAAATAAATGGATTATAATTCCAGTTCAAAACTAGTTCATTTCGATAAAAATCTATTTTTATCTTTTCAAATATGGAGTTTTTATCCCAATTCTTTCCAAATCATTTCTTAAGATTTTACACGAATTATTACTATTTTTAATAATTTTATCAAGGCCCGTACAGTTGATTTCCATAAACGGCCATCGAACTACACTTAAAGCGACCTTTTCCAAACTTGATTTGGACATAATTCCAAATCCAACTATTAGATTTAAAATCTCTAATATTCGTTAGAAAGCACTTTTCGATAAGAACCCAACTGTTCCGGTTTTAGGAGAATCCGACGGTCAGATCTCCCGTAATATCCATTCGAAGTCAATGGTCGAAATTCGCGAACTGCCGCAGCGCGGCTCGTTCTATTCAGGCCATTATATATATATATATATATATATATATATATATATATATATATATATATATATCGTCGATTTCCTTTTAAAACGTATTTTATAAATTGATTTAAATTCGTTTTCAAAATGATTTCAACTTCATATTCAATTTCAAATCAAAATTGAACATTCCATATCATCGATATATAAATGATAGTATTTTCAAAATATTATATTTCGAAATCATTTATTTTCGATATTCGTTATAAAAATGAATAAAATCGATATAAATATCATTCACGTCAAAATTTTGCGTTAATCAAATCAACAAGGATTTGTATATTTCAATAACTTCGTTATTCTATTCAATAAATGAATATTTTCTTCAACACATGAATATATTTTATTCAACACATGAAATTTCTTTTATTCAACACATGAATTTTCTTTTATTCAACACATGAATATATATTATTCAACACATGAATTTTCTTTATTTTCCAACATGGAATGAGGCCCAATCAATTACCATATAATGTTAATTATATGGATTCCCTACAACACATGTATATAATAGCAACGATAAATAATCAACCATCATCCAGAGTGCATTCTACACTGCATAAGCATCAAATATAAATATTTAACGCTTATAATAGCCTGTCAATCAATCGATCGACATACAGCTAATTATTTGGGATTAGTGTACGCCAAATATCATCCCAACACCCGTGTGGGGTTTCAAATCAACAAACACAGTTTTAATTGTGCAGTTGGGCGATGTGTAAAATTTATCGTCCCAATCAATACCAGTCAAATAGGTGTACATAAACAAACCGTCCGATTTGTTTATAATTATTTATTTTATATACACGTTAAAAATTATATTTTTAACTATAAAATATTTTATTCATTCCACATCACACAATCAATTTTCACACCACAAACAATAAACAAACAGGTCGTCCATGGTCTGTGGACAATGAGTGTCGGGTGCTGCTAAGCATCGTCTGCATCCTAGTATATATTTTAACTAGAAAACAAATTAAAAGTGAGGAGTTCTCACCTTTGGGTTCCACTCCGCCATTTCTATATTGTACGACGGTTTGGATTTACCCGTACTTCCAACGTAGTCTTCTCCACGCTGTTCATATTAAAATCACATTTTTAATATGATGTTCTATACATTAAAAATCATATTTTTAGTACTCCACTAATATAAAAATCCCATTTTTATTCTTTCTATAATAAAAAATTATATTTTTATTCTTTTAATTACATCATTATCATTAACTAATATAATTAATAAATTTAAATTAATTTACCTTCTTCCTTCATTAAATACTGGCACGTTTGAACCCATTTTTATGCTGCAAAAAAAAATCACCAGCGCACACTTTCTCCTAGGCCGCAAGACCTTCATCTGAGCACTCCCTTCCGATCCCGTGGCCTACGCCTCCACCACCGGCGGCAGCACCAAACCCGAGTTCCCCCCCCCCTTCGTCAGCAAATTGGTGTGAACTTCGGTAGTGGGAGTGGAGATTAGGGCGTTCGAACTGGGTATGGAGGAGGGCATCGTTCATCAGAGGGGGGCGGAGGATGGCAGCGTGGTGAGTGGTCAGCGCTGAGGCGCGGCAGTGACCCCCCCCCCTCCATCGCGTTTTTTCTTTCGATTTTTTTTTAAATTCTCCCAGATCGGGTTCGAACGGTTTTGGGGGGGGGGGGCGTTGACTGGTAAGAGGAAGAGAGAGAGGAGGGAAAGAGTGTATAAAAATAATATACATATTTAATTAATTTAATTTTCAAAAAGCAACTTTTTATTTCGAACTCGAAATTAAACCCATCGACTGTCCTCCATAACTAATTAACCCCAATCTGAACACAATGGGATATGTATCGTAAGCCAGTTCGGCTGTTACGAACAGTTTCCATCAAAATCAAAATATAAATCTATATATTGAATTTGAACACACATTTTAATTTACCGGGCCCACATACTGACTCTAAAAATTCCAGAAAAATTATTTCTAACTTCGAATTGACGATACGGTCCTAACAAAGCTAATTTCATCAAATTCTGAGATTGTTTGAAAAATGGCCATTTTCTGGTCGATCGAAATTGACAAAAACTGTCAAAATACGTTTTCTTTCGCCACGCTCACATATTGCTTCAAAAAATTATGAATTTTGAAACCTATCAATAACTCGGCATCCCTGATCCAACAAAAGCGGTTTCATCAAAAACAGAGGTCGTTTGCAAAATTTCCATTTTTAAGGGCTATATTTTCCATAGCGACTATTCTGAATTTTCAATTGGGCATAACTTTTTATTCCCACTATGAAATTTCAATTTTTCGAATTCGTCGGAAAGATATTTTCAAATAGATTCAAATATTCTTGGTTTCGCTAAAATCCGGTTTATGTCGAATCATGTACCTTCATTTGAAATTTGAAATCGAATTTCCAAACTATCACGCCATTTTCAATTCCTTTTATAATTTAAAATAAATATTTATATTCTAACGACGATCTAAATATATTCTAACGAGCTCTGCAAACTCCGAATTGTTGGGATAGAAATTTTGTAATAAACGAAGAGGCTAAGAAGAAAAAATCTTCTTCGTTTTGTTTTGAATGAATTCCTAGAATTTTTTATTATATAGTCATCTCTTGTTTATCTTCTGTGAATTATCTATTGTCAATAATTCACTGTTAAAATTAAAAAAAAATTGTCTTTAGAAAAAACCTTGTAATATAAATTTAACACAAACATATATATATATATATTGATGATAATCATACATATATATACTCACTTGTGCAGTTAAAGCGCTCAACAGATCCAATGCGGCAAAGGTACAAAATATTGTAGTAGGGATAAAGCGAGAAAATAGCGGGATATAGCAGATTAGTCTAAAATAGAATATAAAACTCGTATTTAATGCTTTTACAAATATAAAAATGATAAATAAAAATAAAACTAACATTCTATTTAATTATAATTAGTACATTCTTAATTTTAAATATAAGCATATACAAATATATGTAAATAAATTTAAACTCTTATTTAGATTCATTAAATTTTATAGGATATTAGAGTATTTTCTATTCAGAAAAACATATGTCAAAATATTCTATTGAAATACTATTTTATAGATTTTATAATGTGAAGATGTTCGTTTTCAATTCATTTCTTTTATAGAAGATATAGTGGAAATCGCAGAATATAGCTGATATAATGAGATACATCAGGAATATCGGAATATAGCGGGGCTTAAAGTGGAAAGGCTATTTCAGAGCTATTTAAAAATAGCGTCACGGTAGAAATCCGCAATACTATATAGCGGGGATATGACGGGGCAATAGCGGGGCATAAACTGTACAAATACACACTTAGAATTTCGTAAATTAGTACAAAAGCAATAGTTTTTAAATTTATAAAACTTAAATACAAAATATAACAAAATCAACAAACTTCCAAATTCAGCCGACTAAATGAACATTCAAGTCGACGGAATGTTCATGACATCAAAAAAAATATCCTAACATTCAGCCAACTGAATTCAACAAAATAGCCGACCAAAACTCTTAGTCTCTCTCAGGTCTTTTTTTAACTTAATTCAAAGAATTAAAATTTGAAAATAACTGGCTTAATCCATTCAAATTGATTTTTATTAGGTTTTTAAACCCATAACCCGTTTAAATTTGGCGTATGTCACCCCAAATTTCCTTATTCTTTCATTCATCTAAACCTAAAACTGAAATTCCAATCAAAAATTTCAATATCCATTGTTCCCAAACCCAAAATCAATCTAAAATCATGCCTCCTCGATCAAAGAAACTCCAACAAATGGTTGTCGTCCCAATAGATGATCAGATCAAGAAATGGCTGCGCAATGATGTTGCAATTCAACAATTTAAAGCCATGAAAGATTCAAAGTTTTATCATGATCGATCATCAAATTTTCTGAATTCTCCTGATATCAAATTCAGAAAATAGCAAGGTCGACTCACTTCGAATCTCATATTGATTGTAATGATAATAATAACCAGTTGGATCATCATCTAATTAAGTTGTTTTTAACTAATTTGAAACTTGATTTTGAAAACCCCATGGATAAAACCAATGTAATTTGGTCAAAAGTATGTTGGATTTCAATTCTTTATTATCGCTCGCTTACGTCGCATCCTACATTGTGCCTATGAAAGAACAAATATCGGTGATATCGAAGTTGATATCGATGAAAGGGATATAGTCTCTGATCGATTTTTGTCTAATAGCTTGGTTGATATGTCAAAATTAAAATCAAGTGCTTTACGAGCCCAAGCTCGCATTTTACATTGTACCTTGATTCGATCATTACAACCACATACTGGTAGCTATGAAAAAGTGTATAAGAGGGATTTTCAAGCTTTATATGCCATCTATAACAATGTTCAAGTAAATTGTGCTAAGATCATAATGGTTGAGTTTCTCAATATAATAAAAGGAAATATAAGACGATCCATTACAGTGCCTATATTATGTGACTCCTTCTTGATTCAGAAGTTAAGCTCATAGAATCCTCGACATCTTCGATATGAGAAATTAGAGCAAAGATCTAAGCCTTGGTGCGTATTCCCGCAAATCCATAAACTCTCAATATATAATTTCATTTCAACAATGGTGAGTAAATGTTGCACAACCTGCCGAGCATACAACCTCCAAAAGGCCATCTTCTTCCGTGACTTGGATGATGAAGATACTGTTCAAGTTGTTAGTCCGAAAGAAAATCCAAAGTAAGCTCTTGTCGCTATTTCAGTAATCAATTAAAACTCCAAAATCAAATTACAAACTTAGAAGCTAAAATGAAGAGGCGCTTTAATTAAATAAAGGGCTTTCTATCTAAAATTTGGAATAAGATAGATTGCACTGGTACCTCTTCTTCTGAGGCTTATGAACCAACTATATTCGAATGGTCCACTAAGGAAGAAGACGATGACCACGAGGACGATAAGGGCAGTGACGATAATGTTGGGGAAGAATGGACGTTTAAGTTTAATTTATTTTCGTTTGTATAAATAACATTTTGGATTTAACCACTCTCAGTTCTATGTTGGGTATGTTTACATCTTATGTTGAAACTTATGTTATGATGTTGTTGAACTTATGTTGGGTTAACTTGTGATGATGTTTCATATCAAACTTATGATAATATTGGTGTTATGTATGTTATGTTCGTTTGGTTATCATATACCTAGATCATATGATATATCAACATATATGTTATGATTATAGAATGTTTTTAAATTTATTACATGTTGTATAATATACTATGATCTTATATGCATATTGGATATAATATTCTTATAAACTCAAGTATTCATAATGTATAAATAAAATTTTTCATATACACTCTCGTTTTTAATCATTTATTTTATGAACTATACATTACTTTGTTTCCTATAAGTTGTTCTCCCTTTTTATCGATGACAAATAAGGAGAAAATCTATAATATATATACAGGGGGAGAAAACTATTCAGGAGGTGCACATGTAAAAAAAATTTAAATTTTTATTTCATTACATCTTATATATACATATAAGTCATATTTAATTATCATCATCAAAAATGGAGAGATTATTAGAACCTCCATTTTTGAACTAGATTTTGATTACAACAACTATATATCGAGAATATTATTCACTAACATCTTTTACAGATAAGAGAAGAATATAGCCTACACGAAGATTCGACAAGAAGATATATTGGTATATATATAATGTATTCGAGTCTGTATTTAGTTGGTTTTTATTATTAATATCTCTTATAAATTGTGTATATTTATAATAATTTTATATTTCAAAAGCTGAAGCGTATGAGCAGAAATCATGTGCTTCAGTCGGCTGAATTGAAAATTCAGCTAGCTGATTGCTAAACTTTTCAAACTTTTGAGTTTCAATATTTAGTTGGCTTAATTTTCAATTTAGCCGGCTTAATTTTCAATTCAAACTTCTTAATAACATGATTTGTGAATATGCACACTTATTTTCAGAATATAGCCATTTTTCAGTCAGCTGGATTATAAATTCAGTAAGCCGACCTGAATGGTTACGACTTTTTAAAGGGTCATAACTCTTAACACAAGAGTTATGACTATATCTGTAACACCCCATAATTTTAAAGAACATTATAATGATAAACTAAAGAATACTTAGTTAAATATTGGGAACTGAGAAAAACAGAATGCGCTGTTGCGTTCTTCTCGGAATTCTGCTTGAGACAGGCTTTGAGTTTGCATAAAACGGACATCGTATGAAGAAGATGTTAAGCTTAGAAGTTTGTATACGTATAATATATACACACACACACACAAAAATCAACTTCAAAATTCAAAATAATTCAAAAAATCAGAGTGAGCAATTGAGTGGGATTCTGCCCATTAGGGGTCGACCTGCACCCCATGGGGTCGACCCACACAAGGGGGTGTCGACCCTGGGGTCGACCCCACCCAGATCCAGGGCAGATCCATTCTCTGAACCTGGACTTTTTCCTTCACTTGATTCGTTGGCTTGAGGCTATATTTAGGACCTCATTTCTATTTTTTTATTCGTCAAAAACAATGGAGACAACGAAATGTTTCCCCAGCTCAGATTGAATTAGCCTATTCTTCTGCAACGATGACTTATACGTATTCAAGAATCTTTGATTCAACATTAACAATCATTTTTCTATTCTTTAGATCCAGTACGTGTGAGTTTATATTTCTTTTAGATATAAACATTTAATAAGTAATCCGGACATGTTTATAAGTTTGGATCTAAACCTATGCCTGTTAATAACCTGAATCATGACAAAACAGATCTTCCATTACTTGTACACCTGATCTACTGTTCATTCCTTTCATGCCTATCTGTATTATGCCCATTTCTGTTATCATATGCCTATTCTATCATTATGCCTATTTTCGTTATCATATTCTTGTTTTTTTATTATGCTTATTTATGTTCCCTTCTCCCCCTCCTTCCTTTTTATTTTTATAGCCAGGGCTACCTTCGAGCCTAGGCCTATCGCTGAAATATGCGAACGAACGAAATTGGGAATTGTTGGGAATGATAAATTAGGGCATAACTTTTATTGTAAAACATGACTGGGATTTGGGGGCATAATCTATACCGTGATCTAAGACATTAATTTGGCACATATCGTACATGATGATTTATGACTTGAGGGTGGGGCATGAAAAACCTTTGATGAATATGAATAATTGCTTAAGAATGAGTATGCCTAAATTTATAGTAAATAGAAACTGTAACCGCACTTAGACACGAGGTTAGATTACACTTATGGCAGAAATATACCCGAAACCGCCCAGTAAATCCAGCATCCACGAGTGGTTAATTTAATGCGACGGGTCTATTGCGTAAATGAACACGCAATGGTGTTAATACACGAGGTTAAGTCCAACTTGTGGTGCATGTATGTTTGGAACCGCCCGGCATATCAAGCATCCATAAGTGGTTGACTAAATGTAAGAGGTCTGGTGCATTAACATACATGAATAGGAAATGATAATAACCTGTTAACTCGTAATACTTAAACTATTTAAATCTATAGGGGTTATATGAACCTATCAAATTGTGTAAGGGTTAAGTAAGCTTGTTTGAATCAACGTGGGGTTAAGTAAATCTGTTAAATCTGTGGAGGGTTATACGAACCCGACAAACTTGACCTTTTTTATTTGTTGGGGTTATGCGGGCTTACTGATCTGTTAGGCATAACCTGTCAAAATCCTGGTAGTGGGGATGCAAGCCTAGGAGGTGGCTTGTATCATCTGTTGTGTGGGACTCGTATCAGTCGGTAACCCATATTGGTATACAAAGTGGGACCTCAAACTAGCTGGGGTTAGGGAACGCGTATTGAGCTGATTATAAGAGGTCAATACGGGTGGAGGTGTGTGATGGCGTGTTCCGACGGAGCCATGTGCGTGCATGGATCCACCTACTTGGCAAAATAAGACGCTATAGCACTAGTAGATATGGCTGTGCCTATCGGGGAAAAGGGTTGCCAATTTAGGATGTGATACATCCTACTGTGGTGCCAGTACAGGGTATCTACGCGATAGGGAGCCGATCGATTGGGGTAGTAATTATCGTACATCTAATCCTACTTGTTTAGGAGGTCGTTATTATCATTTGGGGGTAACTCCCGTTATTTATGTTGGGCTGCCTGTTATTCTCATTGGGGTTAAACCCTTCACTAGAAGTGCACCTAAGTCTACCATTCTGTTACTGTTGGGATAATTATTTTTCTGTTATACTAGTATTGGTGCAGAGAAAAGTATTTGAGAAGTGTAATCTATTCTGATCTGTTTATTCTTCTTGTCCTGCGCAGTCTGTTATACCTGTCTTATGATACTGTTATCTCTTTCATCCAGTTTATATGCTTATCATGATACTTTTACTTATTTATTTGCTAAAAGTAACTGGACTCGCCAGACTTTATATCTAACCTGTTTTGTTTTCTTTTCTCTCTCTTCCTTTTCCCCCTAGGTTCTCAAGGTGGGAATACTCAAGATTGATTAGGATTCTCTCTTCTGTTTCCGCTTGGAGCTGCTTAGATGTACCTTTTTGTTTACTTGTCTACCTTGCTATGGCTATTTTTTTGGGACTATGATTTTATATTACTGAACTTTGATGATTTTAGTACAAAGCAGATATTTTACTTTGATGTAATGGGTTTTATGTATTTCAGACTTATGTTGTAACTGGATTTTGGACCATGATGTTTTCTGTTTGAAGAATAAAGTTTTAAATTCTGCTGTTATTTTATATCTATATTGTGATGTTTCTTTTTTTTATTTACCTATAACGCTTAATGGAACTTAGTGCATTCTATTAAAGAGTGACAATAAAGGACGTGGGGTGTCACAATATCTTTTGATTAAACCTTTTCACGGGTAATTGCAATCTTTTATTTACTATAAATATACTTTAGAATCACATGTTTTAATCACCAAACTTTCTTGAATGAATTACTTTCTGATTCTGAACTGCTTCTATTCTATATTCACTTGTGCTATCGAATATTCAACTTTTTGTGATTATAAATCACTTTCCTTCTTTATTCTTCACTTTCTTTCAAATATATATATATATATACACACACACACAAAAGAGAAGATTATACAAAGAGTATACTCAATTGTGACTTATCCATGTTTTCAAAAATACATATACAGTTAAACAAATCTTTTTGTAATTATTGAAGTCATGTTCCACTACTTAAGCAAGAAGTCATCTTTAGCTACCGAGGAAAAATCTAATTCTGCTGCTTAGGTCCCTGTTTTGCCGCTCAGATGTTGTAATACTTGTTCCTCTAGGTTAAGTGAGGGTGTTATTTAGTTAAATTCCTGAAGGAGTTTGGGACTGGACGTAGGACGATGCTCCGAACCAGTATAAAAATTAATTGTGTTCTTTACGTTATTTATTTCTTTTATATTGCTTATCAGAGATATCATCTCTAAATATTTATCACATTAAATATTTACTTGCATATATCAAAAATAAATATCACCTTATCAACACTTATGCATACACGTATACTACACGTATTTCCATATTACCTGATCATATTCATCTTCTCACATATGTGTGTGTGAGTGTGTGTGTATATATTTATTGACTTAATTACATTAAGTAACGTTCTAATATAAAATGAGTATGCACGTATTAATTCTAGATATAATACATGTTTTAAATTAAAATTAAATGCATATGGGAACTGAATGAAAAATTAATGCATAGAAAATAAAACAGGAAATAAATATAATATTAAAAATGCCTTTTGAAATCTTTTGTAAATATACATAATTAAAATTTCAAAGTATACATGCATATTGATAGCGCGTTTGAATTTGGAATTTAAACACATGTCAAAACTGGGAAAGAATGTAATGAAAACATGGAAACATATAAGCCACACATTGTGAATTAATTGCATAGGTTAATTGCACACTAACCTACATGTTTTTCAAATTCTAGGCATTATGCATATATATATATGTATATCTTAATTATGCATTGACTATATGTGTTTTGACAAAATAGCATATAATGCTCAAATTCTATATTTAATGTTTTGACTTATTAAACATTTATTGAAGGTTTCTATTATATATATACATATATATTTGAATACCCAGAGAACCAAGCTTCGCTTGTAAACTCTGAGGAAGTATGCAAATGCCCCCCTCCACATACACCAGGTAAATCTCAGCTGTAACTGAAGTTGGTGAGAATCGAACCCATAACCTCTTGGGTGAGCGCCGCATGTCCTTACCAGCTGAGCTACAGCTACAGGCAGGTTTCTATTATATATACATATACATATATATATATATATATATATATATATATATATGGTAAGGCACATTCTTGTAATTAATTAATATGAATTTGAATTTCCCTAAATACATGTGTGTATATATAGAGAAGTCTTTAAGTTCTTATATATGGAGAATTAATCATGCATGCCAAGGGATTAATTGGGTGTTGATTGACACATTAGTCAATCAATATGATTTAATAAAGAATTATTTCCTAAAATAACTATTGACGCTGATTTTATAATTTTTGCTAAACATGCTAAATCTTTACCAAAGTTGATGTGGCTTGATTGGTGTATATTAAATACCTAAAACATATGGGTTATGGGCTCCATATTTCTATTACAAATATAGCTCTCGTCTAAACCTAGACCTTCACAACTCTATTCCGCAATTCTTGTGCCTCCATCACACAAAAATTGTTCCTCCAACAGTTTAATGGAGATATAATATTTAGGTTTTTGCATATATAAATTTGAGAATGTTTATACATAGACTAAGATATTCCTACCAAGACCAATTGGCTAAGCAAATTATGGTGAGATTTTGTGATTACTCATGTTTTTTAATAGGTTTGAGTAAATCAGGAACAATGGTAGTTGTATGTATAGGATTATTTGCAGATCTTCTATACTACTGTTTGTTCCTATTTTTTGTAAGTCCTTTTTTTTGGGTATTTTGTGTGATTACAAGATCAGTATAATTTAGGGATTATTTGGATAGTGTAACAGTTGTTAATCTCCTCGGTAATATACCGGTTTCAGTGTTTTTTTTTAAATGATTTTTTGTATATATGAATACTTCTTATATCCCTACTTCGGCCTACTTCGTTAATTGTTTGTTACTATAAATAATTCAGTTTACTTCTATTCCTTTTCTTTATGGATTAATTTATGTACAGTTCATATTTTGCCTTATTTTATTTACAGATCTGTTTTATTTATTGGAGCATAAGACATGCGAAAGCCTAGGCATTTATCCTTTAATCCACATTGAGTTTAGCCCTTTCATAGAGCCTACACCTTTATCCCTTCTTTGTTTCTACTCATATTGGGTAAAATTGTGAATGTATTGTAAAAGCGCATATTTGAAAAAGTATGAATTAATTATAAAGGGAATAGTTGGGTATGACTAAATTAATAGAATAATTGGCAATTAAACTGTAATTTTGGTGAAATCGCTAATATACTTAATAATTGGAAATTTGAACAGATGCTAAGTAGCGGGGGTTGGCTTATATAATGAATATAAACAAGATAATGTTTAAAAGCACCTATAATATGCCAAGAAGTTATATGGAATAACTAGGTTTTTTTAATAAACTTAAAATGGGTGTTACGTTTAATATGAAAAAAATTAATAAGCATTTGTAGGCGTCCTTTCTGGCAGCATAAGCTGATTAGAGAAAATAGGTGGCCTATTAAGAAAGCGTATTGTGGGAGTACGTTGGCAGTGATGACTAATTAGGGAAACTGAGTGGCTCATAGTTGTAGTTCGTTCCGGCAGCAAGGGTGGGCTGATTAAAGAAAATAAGTGGCCAATTAAAAATAATTAATTTATTGTTGCCTAGGCGTTTTTTGACAATTATATGTGGGTCTAGGGTAGATAGGCGGTCAACAATATTTCTATAGTGGCCTTGGCTATAATGAATTAAATTAGGGATCAAGTCTAGAAGTGACTTGAGTCAAAATGCATGATTGATTAGGGACCATATCAAGTGGTATTCCATTTGTAACACTATGGATGTTTCTCATGAGGAGGAGGCGAGGGCACACTTATATTGCATAGTAAGAGGTCTGAACGAGGTGCGTACGGGTACGTTCTAGCGGGGCGATGAGCGTGCATCATGCCAATTGGAGAATATAAAACATTGTAATGCCTATGATTAACGTTATGTCCTTTAAAGCTGATGGGTCGGGCTTGACAAACCCAAGATCCATAGTTGGCATAAATTATCACAACTTTGGTTTAGGAGCCGATCGATGGGTAGTAATAGGAATATTTCTTTCCTAATCATATTATATTCTGAATTCGTAGTAGTGCTACTGATAAAAGTGTTAAAGCGAGTGAGAACAATCAATCCTATTTAATATCTCTTATATTCATTTTTAGGGGTGTAAAGACATTTACCTTATATGACATTAAAACTATTGTTTTACCTATTTCCTTTGCTTACTTAATCATTCATGTAATCAGGCCAACTAACCAGACTTTTATATCTGACCCATTTTCGCTTCTTTTTTACTCTTTTCTTTTCCCCAAGGCTTACAGTGCGGAAGTGCATCGTTAAGATCTCTTTGCTAATTATATCTTGAAGGATTCTTATAGAAGATGGATTGCATTCTACTTCTTTTCCAAGCTTAGTTTGTACCTTTTGACTGTCTAGGGGATAATATTATTTTTTACTTTGATGTTTTTTTGACTGAGATTTTGAAACATGATATTTTATTACAATTTGGTTCAATTGAAATAAAAATAGTTTTCTCTTTTAAATATAAATTGTTTATTTCTTTCACTATAATTTTATTGTCTGTCTAGCGGAATCCTAGTCGATGTGTTGTTCTATTATCTTTATACCTACAACGCTCCGTATCACTTAAAGTAATCTTACTTTATATAACATTAGGAGGTGTACAATGTTACATTAGAAATTTGATTAGTCTAAACTAATCACTTACTCTTAATCTTTCTTCCCCATTGCCAAGGCCGTGCATTTCCATGTGCATATATGCTCTATTGTCACAAGTTCATCCACCAAGAACTCCACCTATAAGTTATAATTTCCTGATCCGTCTTCATCATTGAGTTAGCTTCTCTTTGCTACGGCATGCATCTCGATGAGCTTGGTCCACTCTCCGAAAATGCAACTATCGGAACTCGTGTTCCCTTACCCTCGACTCCCAGATTTCACGACCACCATACGCAACCAGGCCTTCCTAGAACTTTAGTGCGCATGCGCCTTTTGTAGCTGGAAACCATTCCAGCCCCTGTTCCCCCTAATGTTGGATAATGCATGCAATGGAAGCTTAGTTCTAGAGTCATGATGTTAACCTCCATGGTTTCCTCGAAAATTAATGTTTGCGGAAGATCTTCCCTCCGCAATTCTAATTACTCCTAGATTATGCTTTTAGGTAGAGGAAATTGGAATATTTACTTTTTTCAAAGAATAAACGGGGGGCGACCATTTTCTTCGTTGGAATGGTAATATCCGAAATGGATAAGAAATATAAAATGGATCGGGTCCACTTTAGTGTGGCATGTACGGTAGTTTGTTTATTTCAATTTATTAATAAATTCACGGATGAAGGATTCAGAAGCATTCCAAAAAAAATGTTCACGCAAAAATGGCCACCATAGAATTGTTTTTCATCGTATCATTCTCTTCCTAGTCCCCATCACAAACTTGTTAAACCTCCTTCTATTCTGTTGACTCCATCTCTTAACTTCAACGCCCTCTTTCCCTTTCAACCCAAATCCTTCCTCATGGCGAAGAACAAAAAAATCAAAGCTAGGTTTGTAAGTAGCTCCACCATATTTGGAAAGATCTATTCCGACCCATCAAGATATGAAAGTTTTAAAAAAAATTGGTAGCCCCAGTGTCTTCTCCGCCGATGCAATACTTTAGCCAACAAATTGCTACGTCATCGGCGCAGCTACAATATGGTATTATGAAATTAGGTGAGACACCTCCATCTCTCTGGCTCGCTGCAGGCCCTGATGAACGTTGGTCTCAGGAAGATACTACAAATGCAACTGACATTTTCATTGAGCTGATTGATACATGTAAAATATCCATCCTCCCTTAGAAGCTAATGCGGTTGGTCAGTTAGAAATTGATAATGCTATGTTGGTGACAAACTTCGAAGTGGAGAGAGTACAAACATTGGTGTTGGGAATGTGTCTTGCCTATCCACTCTTGCTAATGAAATGAATTCCAAACCTACTTCAAAATTCATACTAATTGTTTGACCAAATGTTGCTTACAAGTCTATAGTATCTTCCTCCTGTAATGATGATGTAGTTGAAACTATGACACTAAACCTTGTTCCTATATTTGCGACAGATAATGCTAGCTCTTTGTTTGCTACCTTAAAAGTTCTGAATACTTAGAAAACTAATGATGTTGTAGTGGTTGAGGCATATGTAGTGAATGGCCTGCATGTTAACTCAAATGGATTTCAGGCTCCCAAATGGCCTTTGTTGTTTGATAAAATACCGAGTAATAAAGGTCCTTATGAGCCTCGACACTTTGTTCATATAGTCTCTAATGGCATTAGCATCCTGCCTATGGAGGTTAAAAATGCGGGGAATGATTTCTGGATGGATTGTTTCATTGAATTTTTTTTCAGACACTCCTCTCCTATATTTTGGAAGTAAATAAGCACTACAGGAAAGTATGACAGCTACTTATTGGCCTCTATGTAGTTTGGATAGAATAATATTTATCACAAAATTTTCTCTCCTGGAGGATAGGCTTCGTGTCCTATGCGTAGTGCCCACAATTATAAGAGAGAAACCATTTATTATTTCTCTGCAGAGACCTATAGGTGACAGAGCCGGATAGTATGTTCTCTCCATACCGGTATAGACATATTTCTCACACATTCCTTCAGAACTACAATCCCTCACAGGCCTGAATTGGTTGTCTAATTATATTAGGAAGCTTAGATGTTTTGATGAAAACACAATGGCCAGAGATAAGTTTTTCTATGTTAAAGCTCTTATTAGAATAACTTCTGACAAACCTTTTTCCTGAAACCATAAAAACTATAGTTGTTGATGACTTTGTAGCCGAGGTGAGAGTGCTCTATGGATGGAGGCCTGACATATCCTCCTTATGTCACTCCTTTGGTTACTTACACACTTCAAGTTCTTGGAAACCAACTCCCACTGCCCGTACACATATTCCTTCTTTTAAGCATGTTCCACTTCTGTGTCCACTTGTTGTGAAATAGGTTCAGAAAGTAAGACCAATTTTTGACATACCTAGCACTATGGATGATGTTGATGTGCAAGAGGAAGAAGAAGATGTTATTTCTGATAAGTCAATGGATTTCGATTGTAACACCCCGTATTTTTAACAACACTAAAAGAGGATAAGTAAAATAATAATTAATTTAGTATTCGAAATTAAGGGAAATGGACTGCGCCATTATTCCGTCTCAAAATTCTGGTCAAGATAGACATTTGGTTTGCGTAAAACGGACAATGTATGAAGAAGTTATAAGGTTTTTGAATTTGTATACGCGTAAAAGAATTATATGTATACATATGAGTCAGAACCCTATCCAAAACTGTTCATAATTAAGAAAAATAATTAGGTGGCAGTTTTCCCGCTCTAGGGGGTCGACCCCCCTAGAGGGGTGTCGACACCGGGGTTGACCCCCCTTAAGGGTTATCGACACCAGGGTCGGCCCCCTATAGGGATGTTAACACCCCTAGGACTGACATGGCAGTCAGTTTCAGAGGGGCTAGCAGCTAAAATTCATGGTCATTTCTCTTGTTTTCTTCATTGAGAATCCATGGGGGCCAAACTCTACCGCTGACTGAACTAGAATCCGTTATCTTCTACAACTATCAACTTTGCAAATCAAACTTAGATTTTCAAGCATAGATCCAACCTCTAGTATTTTCTACCTTCTCTTTTAATCCGAACACTGTGAGTTAGTTACTTTTAGATTTAAATGATTAAAAGTAATTTGTGACATAACTGTGTTTTGGATATATAAATGCCTGTGACTGAATTATATTGGATCTAACATAATTTGTGAACCTATAATATTGTTGGATCCTAGAACTTATCATGCTAGATCTATTTTATAGATCTAATTCTTTGTAGTTAATTCATCATGTCACATATATGGATCTTACAATTTTTCTAAGTTTGTGGTTAATTTGGGATTATCATTATCTGGACAGTGAAACCTTTGTTTAGATCTAGATCATCAAGTTGTGATTAACCGAGATTTATCATTATTGGACATGTGAATTCTTATTTGGATCTGTTGATCCTACTTATGTTAGATCTAGTTTTATCATTACCCTTTTCATTAAATCTGTTTTTGTGTCTACCTTATTATGCCAATTATATGTCCATGCCAGTATTTATGTATATGTTCACCTTATCACCATGTTAGTATATATTTACGCCAATTATGTTAGAACATTCACTCTTCTTATATCCCCTTCACCTTTCTCTTTTATCATTTATGACTAGGCTATTACCTAGCCTAGGCATGCCGCAAATTATGTGAATGCACTAATTAGTGAATGGGGGAAAAAGATTAGTATTTGCATAATTGAAATAATGTTTATATGAATTGGACATATAATTCAATAATTGGGTAAATTTTTATGAACACCTATAAAGGCATAGGCACTAGTGATTGGATAAGAATGAAATGTTTAAGATTACAATTAAAAATTGTAATTGCACTTATGACATGAGGCTAAGTTGCATTAGTGGTGGAAGTCTGCCCGGACCCGACCGGCATATCCAGCAACCACTAATGTTGAACCTAATGTGAGAGGTCTAAGTGCGCAAATACGAGATGGGCTATGACACGAGGTTAGGCCCAACTTGTGGAAGAAGTCTGCCTGGACCCGACCGGCATATCTAGCATCCACAAGTTGTAGGCCTAATGTGGGAGGTCTTGCCCGTTATAAACCATAAATGGACATGGTAATGAATTAAACTACTTAACCTAATCTAATCCATAAGGGATTATATGATTATGAACTAAAGTTAGGGTTAAGTAAAAACTGGTTGGACAGTGGGTGGGTTAACTTAGGTACATCTGAGATGGGTGGGTAATATCTAAATATAAGCCCACGAAACTTAACCAATTGGGGGTTATGTAATTAAAGACACCTAGTGGTACACATAACCGATGAAAATAATAAAGATATGTAATTAAAGACATCTAGTGGTACATAAAATCAAATGGAAAACCTAGTAGGGGATACAAGACAAAAGGGAGAGCTTGTATCATATTGTGTGGGACCCGTTTCATCTAGAAACCCGGAGTAGGTACCAAACATGTACTCTAAACTAAGTCGGAGAAGGGGCACGTTTGCTGGACTGATTGTAAGAGATCCAAACGTGGAGTTCGGTGTGGGCGACGCAAATCGACTGGGCCATGTGCGTGCATGAGCCGGACATAGGAGGATATGATGACCGTGACACCTGTAGATATGGGGCTGTGCATATCAGCAAAGGGTTTCCACTTTAGGACGTGATACATCCTACAGTGGGGCCGGCATAGAGTATATACGCGGATTATGGAGCCGATCGATTAGGGTAGCAGTTAGGATACATTTGGATGTATGCCTAAGTCTACCACCTTATATTGGAAGGGATCATCTCATTCTTGTTATACTATTAATAGTGCAGAGTAATCATTAAGGAAGCGTATACACCTTATCATATCTACCTTGTCTCACTTGCCTTTTATGTAATAATCTCTCTTATCTACTTTATATGTTATCATGCTACATTTATTTATTTACTTGCTAAAAGTAACTAGACTCAATAGACTTTATGTCTGACCCTTTTTGTTTCCTCTTCTTTCATCGGTTCCCCCCAAGTTCTCAGGGCGGGAACACTCAGGCTTAGTCAGGATTCAGTTATCATCTTGCTAGGAGCTGCTTTCGGAGTATGGTTCAAGTTCTTATCTCTACTATGGCTTTGTCTCTTTTTGAGGAATTATGTTTTCTTTTAAGTATTTATGTACTTTGATGGTACAAGACAGAAGTTATGTTATTGTAATGGGTTTTTGTATTTCAGACATGTAAATTTTGGACCACGGTGTTGTATGTTAAACAATGTTTTTATTCTGTTGTTATTTTATATGTCTATCTTGTAATATTTCTATTCTGTTTACTATAACGCTTCACGAAACGTAATGCATTCCCTTTGTGAGTGAAATTAACGGACGTGGGGTGCCACACTTGGTATTAGAGATGAAGGTTACCGGATTAGATAAAGTTTTTATTTAAAGCTGTTTTCAAAAAGGTTTTAAAAGAAAGCATTTCCAAAAGAGAAGTCTGTTTTGAAAAACATATTTCCCCAAAGCCATAGGTAATATCCTTCGGTCCTTTTTCTAAATCTCTTTTTTTTCTTCTTTTCAGCATGTCTAGGGAACCTTACATTCCTAATATCACAGAGGGGTCATGATACCTGGATGGTTCCGTAGGTATCTATAGGCCACGGCTCCTGCCGAAGGCCAAGGAAACGTTCCTCCACCAGCTGCACCAGTCATTCCTCCTCCCCCCTCCAAGATCAGATAATTTCGCAAAGATTTGCAAAGACTTCCGTGCTATGGGAGGGAAGCCATTCAATACGAATAAGACATCCGTAGAAGCTTAGAATTGGCTCAAGGAGATCGGGAATTGTTCGTAATCTTTGAAGTAGAGGATAGAAGGAAAGTTCAGTCAGTCACCTGGCTGCTGAAAGATGAAGCCTCATTCTGGTGGGAAGTCACCCAAGTTGGACATCCGGTGAAACATGGGATGATTTTAGACAAAGATTTGAAATGAAATTTCTTTCCCAAGCCGAGAGAAGCATGCAGATAGAGAGGTTCTTTGCAATCAAACAAGGGAATATGACTGTTAAGGAATATGTGAACAAATTCAATCAACTAGCAAGGTTCGGGTTGGAACTGGTGGATACTCCGCATAAGAAGGCTCTACGGTTTGCTAAAGGGATGAACGAACCCCTTCATGGGTTAGCCAAGTCCCATATTCCAACGTGAGCCACTTTTGAAAAGCTTGTCGATGTGGCCCTAATGCATGAGGAAGATAAGGGAGAGAAGAAGAAGTAAAGGCTGAGGAAACAACGCATAATTAAAAAGTATGGCCTAAGAAGGGGCAATAGCAACAGCAACAACAATAGAAGAAAGGTGGAAAGAATGACAAGGCCAAGGATAAGAGGAAATGTCACAGTTATGGGAAAGAGGGTCACTTGGTCAAAGATTGTAACATAAGGAAAACACTTGCTTCAGTTGTGGAGAGGTCGGACAATTTTCTAGGGAGTGTCCGAAGAAACAGGGATCACAGGGACATTGTCAAAGGACATGAACTTCTAGAGGGCAGGTGCAAGCTATCGCAACCAGTGCTCCTGATAGAGGTAGAAAACTTTATGTGGAAGGTTTTTTTTCTCTTTCAAACCATCCTATTAAAACACTTTTTGATTCTGGCGCATCAAATTCATTTATGTCTAGTTCTGTTGTTGAATCTCTGCACTTAATTACTAGTATGATAGTGGATCCCGTAGTAGTTTCAAACCCCATTGGTGGTTCGGCTCATTTATCTATGATTTGTCGGGGTTTGAAAATATCTGTGTTAGGCATCAAGTTTGAATGCGACGCATATGTGCTTGGGTTTATGGGCTATTGGGGTATTCTAGGGATGGATTGGCTTACCACGTATGGCGCCATTCTAGATTGTCAGAGGAGGCTCATTAGGCTTCTGACTTGTCATGGGAGGACCCTCGAGATTTCTTGAGACCGAGATTATTCTGATGTTTTTGATGAGGTACAGGGCTTGCCTCCAAGGCGCGAGATCGATTTTCGTATATATCTGGTGGACAATCCAAAGTCAGTTGCATTACCAGTGCGCCATATGATTCCGAGGGAAAGGAGAGAGTTGAGTAAGCAAGTAGGGGAGCTACTTGCGAAAGGACTTATCATACAAAGCATATTTGAATGGGGTGCTCCAGTTGTATTAGCAACTAAGGCGGATGGTTCGCTTCGTTTATGTGCCGACTATAGAGAGTTGAAGAAACTCACCAAGAAGAATAGTCACCCGCTCCCAAGGATTGATGATTTATTTGATCAACTTGTTGGTGCCTCGGTGTTTTCTTAGTTAGACTTGGCCACGGGGTTTCATCAATTGAGGGCAGATGAGGACAGCATAGATAAGACTACTTTTAGAACTCCAGATGGTTTCTTCGAATGGCTAGTTATGCCTTTTGGGCTGACGAATGCACCCGCCTATTTTGTTGATTTGATGAGTAGGGTGTTTCGGGAGTTTCTAAATAAATTTGTCATAATTTTATTGATGACATCTTGATCTTCTCCAAAAGCGAAGAAGAGCATGCCCAATGTCCGAGAGAAGTTTTGAAAACTCGTCGTGCGCATCAGCTTAGGGTGAAGTTCTCCAAATGCCATTTTTGGAGGAAAGAGGTGAGATTCTTAGGGCACGCGGTCTCCAAAGAAGGGATACTGTAGATCCCGCAAAGGTGGTTGCCATGCAAGGTTGGCAGATTCCTAAATATGCAACCGAGGTGAGAAGCTTTCTTTGGTTGGCAGGTATTATAGGAAGTTCATTAAGGACTTCACAAAGATATCAGCACCACTCACAAGGCTGACGAAGAAAACTTCGCATTTTAATGGTATATAAATTGTGATGTTGCTTTCCAACGTTTGAAGTGGGCTCTGACAATAGCCCCAGTCCTGACCTTGCCCGATGGAAGTAAAGTGTTTACCGTTTACGCTGATGCATGTGGTACAGGGCTTGGTGCAGTTTTGATGCAAGAAGGGAAATTAATGTGTTATGCGGGTAGACAGTTGAGAGTTCATGAGAAGAACTACCCCACCAATGATCTAGAGCTTGCTGCCATAGTATTCGCGCTAAAGACGTGGCATCGTAATTTACTTGGAGAGAAGTTCAAGTTATACACCGATCATAAATCTCTCAAGTACCTATTCTCACTGAAGGATCTTAATTTAAGGCAACAACAGTGGATGGAGTCCTAGCTTTTTATGATTTTGAGATTGCTTATACCCCCTGGCAAGGGTAATGTGGTGGCAGATGCACTGAGTAGGCAAAGGATGGCCTTAAGTCCTCTATTTGTGGAGAGGAAGAGCTTGAAGTTCATCTTGACTTTTAATTTTAGACCCTCAATCAAGATTTTGCTTGATTTGTTTGCATCATTAGAGATACGACCAACTCTTATGGATCAGATAGGAGCTTGGAAGCAAGGTGACCCACAGATTTTAGACATCATGGATAGGCTTAGAAAAGGGGAGACTTCTATTCACCTTACTAAATATTCCATAGATGAAAAGGGGTGGTTGCGACGAGATGGAAGGCTTTGTGCTCCTCAAACTAGAAGCTTGATAAAGGCAGTCCTACAAGAAGCCCATCATCTAAGATGACTATTCATCCAGGCGGTGATAAGATGTATAAAGACATGAAAAGGGTTTTCTTTTAGGCTGGGCTAAAGAGAGATGTGGTAGAGTTTGTTTCTCAATGTTTAGTTTGCCAGCAAATAAAAGCTGAGCAAAAGAAGCCCGGTGGTTTACTTCATCCTTTGGAGGTTCCTCAGTGGAAATGAGAAAGCGTCTCTATGGATTTCACAGATGGTTTGCCCAGATCGAAGAAATGCAACACCAGTATCTGGGTTGTGGTGGATAGGCTCACTAAGAGCGCTCACTTTATTCCAGTTAGGAGTAAGAGGAAAGCATCATGGTTGGCAGCAATTTATGTCCGAGAGATAATTCGTCTTTATGAAGTACCTTCCAGCATCATAAGCGATCGTGACCCCATATTCACCAGTGAATTTTGGAGGAGCTTGCAAGAAGCATTAGGTACACAGTTGTGTTTAAGCATTGCTTATCATCCTCAGACCGATGGGAAGACGGAGAGGGTGAATAGAATTCTTGAAGATCTTTTAAGGCTTTGTATCCTAGACTTTGGAGGGACTTGGGAAGAGCATCTTCGTTTAGTAGAGTTTGCCTATAACAACAGTTATCAAGCTAGCAACGGCATGGCACCTTTCGAAGCATTGTACGGACGACACTGTAGATCACTAACTTGTTGGTGGGAATCTATAGAAAGATTATTACTTGGACCAGATATGGTTAGAGAAACGTCCGAAAAGATTGACTTATTCGACGGCGGATGATGACATCTCAAGACAGGTAGAAACCCTATGTAGACAAGAAAAGGACTGACATCGAATTTGAAGTGTGAGACTTAGTTTTTATCAAAGTGTCACCTCTGAGGAATGTGGTTCGCTTTGGATCTGTACGGTAGTTGGCACCTAGGTTTGTGGGACTATTTCCCATAACCGAGAGGATTTGCCAAATGGCCTATAGAGTAAAGCTCCCAAAAACTCTATCCGGCATTCATGATGTTTTCCATGTTTCTCAACTGCTGAAGTGCTTGCATGACACCGCACAAGTAGTTGAGCCGGGTGTATTGGAGGAGGTAGAAGTGGAACGGGAGGAGATAATCAGGCGAGTCCCTACCTATATTCTTGGATTAGAAATCAAGAAGCTACACAATAAAGAGATCAAATTGATAAAGGTTCAATGGGAAGATAACCCAGAGGATGCGACTTGGGAGACCGAAGACAAGATTCATGCTTCGTACTCTTTCCTTTTCGAGGGTATGTTCTTAACTCCTTTTTCCAAAGTTTTACCAGTGCTTGTTTCTATCATTTGATTATATCTTACCCATAGTATTTTCGACCTTCAGATAGGATCTTGTGGATGTAGACATGTGTTTGAGACATGTTATGTTTGATGGATGGTTGTGGATGCATATACACACACATTAGGCACTAGATCGGCTCAATCACTGTCATATTGCATATAGATGTGTGTGCATTTTGTTTTCTTTTATGGATGGAAATGGATGTATTAGCATATGGATGTTGCATTTGGACGAATGAGTGTGCACACATATAGAACTCACATGTTATAATAGAATTATTTGCATACATATTGGATATATGGCACTAATATACATTGCATTAAGGAGGTCAACAGAATCAGTAGACCGTCTGGTCTTCGCATTAGTATTGGGACATATACACACACCTTTGCATATATCTATATAAGCATTAGAAATTTTGACGGACAATGTATGCCAGTGACTGATGAATGAGTAGATGTATGATGGATGATAGGATATGCATTCTTCTCAACTTAAAAATTTCGGGGGCGAAATCCTTTGAGTAGGAGAGAATGTAACACCCCATATTTTTAACAACGCTAAAATAGGATAAATTAAATAACAATTGATTTAATATTTGGAATTGAGGGAAGCGGACTACACCATTGCGCCCGTCTCAAAATTCTAGTCAAGATAGACATTTGGTTTGTGTAAAACGAACACCGTATGAAAAAGTTATGGGGATTTTAAGTTCGTATACGCGTAGAAGAATATATATACATACGAGTCAGATATGAGTCAGAACCCTATCCAAAATCATTCAAAATTGAAGAAAAAAAAAATAAGATGGTACTTTTCCCACTCTAGGGGGTCGACCCCCTAGAGGGGTGTCTACACTGGTGTCGACCCCCCTTAAGGGGTGTCGACACCGGGGTCGACCCCCCTTAAGGGGTGTTGACACCCCTAGGACTGACGCGGCAGTCGGTTTCAAAGGGGCTGACAGCTATAAATACCTGGTCATTTCTCTTGTTTTCTTCATTGAGAATCCATGGGGGCCAAACTCTACCACTGACTGAACTAGAATCTGTTATCTTCTATAACTATCAACTTTGCAAATCAAACTTAGATTTTCAAGCATAGATCCAACCTCTGGTATTTTCTACCTTCTCTTTTAATCCAAACGCTATGAGTTAGTTACTTTTAGATTTAAATAATTAAAGTAATTTGTGACATGACTGTGATTTGGATATATAAATGCCTGTGACTGAATTATATTGGATCTAACATAATTTGTGAACCTATAATATTGTTGGATCCTAGACCTTATCATGCTAGATCTATTTTATAGATCTAATTCTTTGTGGTTAATTCATCATGTCACATATAAGGATATTACCATTTTTCTAAGTTTGTGGTTAATTTGGGATTATCATTATCTGGACCGTGAAACCTTTGTTTAGATCTTGATCATTAAGTTGTGATTAATTGAGATTTATCATTATTGGACATGTGAATTCTTATTTGGATCTGTTGATCCTAATTATGTTAGATCTAGTTTTATCATTACCCTTTTCACTAAATCTGTTTTTGTGTCCACCTTATTATGCCAATTACATGTCCATGCCAGCATTTATGTATATGTTCACCTTATCACCATGTTAGTATATATTTATGCCAATTATGTTAGAACATTCACTCTTCTTATATCCCCATCACCTTTCTCTTTTATCGTTTATCACTAGGCTATTACCTAGCCTAGGCATGCCACAAATTATGTGAATGCGCTATTTAGGGAACGGGGGAAAAAGATTAGTATTTGCATAATTTGAATAATGTTTATATGAATTGGACATATAATTCAATAATTGGGTAGATGTTTATGAAAACCTATAAAGGCATAGGCACTAGTGATTGGATAAGAATGAAATGTTTAATATTACAATTAAAAATTGTTATTGCACTTATGACACGAGGTTAGGTTGCATTAGTGGTGGAAGTCTGCCTAGACCCGACCGACATATCCAGCAACCACTAATGTTGAACCTAATGTGAGAGGTCTAAGTGCGCAAATACGAGACGGGCTATGATACAAGGTTAGGCCCAACGTGTGGAAGAAGTCTGCCCAAACCCGACCGGCATATCCAGCATCCACAAGTTATAAGCCTAATGTGGGAAGTCTAGCCCATTATTAACCATAAATGGACATGGTAATGAATTAGACTATTTAACCTATTCTAATCCATAATGGATTGTATGATTATGAACTAAAGTTAGGGTTAAGTAAAAACTGGTTGGACAGTGGGTGGGTTAAGTTAAGTATATCTGAGATGGGTGGGTATACAAAACCGATAGAAACAATAAAGATATGTAATTAAAGACACCTAGTGGTATACATAATCAAATGGAAAACCTAGCGAGGGATACAAGACAAGGGGAGGGCTTGTATCATATTGTGTGGGACCCATTTCATCTAGTAACCCGGAGTAGATATCAAACATGTACTCCGAACTAGGTCAGAGAAGAGGCATGCTTACTGGACTGATTATAAGAGATCCAAACATGGAGTTCAGCGTGGGCGGCGCAAACCGATAGGGCCATGCGCGTCCATGAGCCGGCAAAGGGGGATAAGACGACCGTGACACCTGTAGATATGGGGCTGTGCATATCAGCGGAGGGTTGCCACTTTAGGATGTGATACATCCTACGGTGGGGCCGACATAAAGTATCTACGCAGATTAGGGAGCCGATCAATTACGGTAGTAGTTAGGATACATTTGGACGTATGCCTAAGTCTACCACCTTATAGTGGAAGGGATCATCTCATTCTGGTTATACTAGTAAAAGTGCAGAGTAATCAATAGGGAAGCGTATACACCTTATCTTGTCTACATTGTCACATTTTCCTTTTATGTAATAATCTCTCTTGTCCACTTTATATGCATGTCATGCTACTTTTATTTATTTATTTTCTAAAAGTAACCAGACTCGCCAGACTTTAGGTCTGACCCTTTTTGTTTCCTCTTCTTTCTTCCGTTCCCCCTAAGGTTCTCAGGGCGGGAACACTCAGGCTTAGTCAGGATTCAGTTATCGTCTTGCTAGGAGCTGCTTTCGAATTATGGATCAAGTTATTATCTCTACTATGGCTTTGTCTCCTTTTGAAGAATTATGTTTTCTTTTAAGTATTTATGCACTCTGATGGTACAAGACAGAAGTTATGTTGTTGTAATGGGTTTCTGTATTTCAGACATGTGAATTTTTGGACCACGGTGTTTTATGATAAACAAAGTTTTTATCCCATTGTTATTTTATATGTTTATCTTGTAATATTTCTCTTCTGTTCATTTACTATAACGCTACACTAAACTTAATGCATTCCATTTGTGAGTGACATTAACGGACGTGGGGTGTCGCATCGATGGTATCTACCGGAGCTCGGATGACCATTCTTGGACTTTTGACACCTCTGCGATGAGATATGATCCTTTTGAAAACATGCATTATAGATATGTAATTGACATTGATAATGACTGTCGGAAGTTGATATATCAGGTTGTGGGTGATGGATTTGAGCTCACTAAGGAGGGTGAACTAGGTAAGTTGAATAGGTGTTTATTCTATGATACTACTTTGGATTGGGTCGAGGAATTTCACATCCTAACCCATGTTTTATTCTTAATATTGGTTTACTTTTTACCGAGTACGTCAATGTTATAGGATCAAGTGATGACTCTAGTTATTCCACCCTCTTTAGGGTCTTCCAAGATTAAAATTAGTAGTTGAAGCACTCAACTTCACTCCTGTATTATCTTTAATGGTCTGGCTAAACCAGCTAGTAGTAGTTAGACAATGTGTCCAACTCTTGTACTCTCATGTATTCATTTATTTATTATAATGAATGTGGTAGCGGCCACAATAATAACCGGCTTAGCTTTGCTAAAATAAATAAATTCACAAATGAGGCCCAAAACCCATGAACTCCAATTGACATGTGCCGCCTGTCATCACCTAGGTCAAAATGCCTTCTAAGAAACATGGAGCTTATTTAGAGATCAATTTTGATTGTATATAGGAGTTTGCTTTTAAAACCTGAACTATATAAATATGGTTTCTTACAGAAACTGGCATGCATTACTTTTATGAATGATCGAACGGTATGTCCAACAACTACGAAACTGGACAGCACTCTACAAGTTTGTACAAGGATTACAGAAATATAAGTCTCATCATAATCTGATATTGCACTCTGCTAACGATAGTTTATGCATTTATAAAGATCATTATGACCAACAAATAGTCCAAACTCAAAATATATTGATCCTTATAGTTATTGTTCACGTAACAAACAATCTGGACTCAATTGAACTGGTTCCAAGTCCAGATTCGATCGTTTGTGGAAAATCCAATTTTGAAACCATAAATTTGATAATTAATGGTTAATATTGAATATCTAGTCCTTAAAATATAAGTCGTTACACAATCACATCTTTATAAAATTCAAGCCGAAAACTTCAAGTATATTGCATAAAATTATATATGTCCCTGTAAATTTGCCCTTGACTCCCGATCAACAACGGCCTACGTAAACCTAGGAGTACTTAGGAGTCGATAAGTAAAAACTAACCTCCTGACTCAATATAGGTTAGTTGTTCACCTATTAGTTTGAGAGAGAACCCATTTAAGTTCGCTGAAATGCTATAAACAAGTCAAACTATTGACAAGCTTGAACCATGTGTTTATACCACTAGAGATCGACCAAGCATCTTAACCGTTCACACGATAGTACATCGCTTTGCATGTACAACTTAATGGAAGGATGACAACCATTCGCCAAAAGCAGTATGGATTCAATCCGATAGGCAGAACATGTCTCGATTTGAAGCATGTAAATTGTAAGATGTGCTTAGGGTTTAAGTATTAGCCCATCTTACAGAGGAGAATAACCCAATAAGAAGGTCCAAAGTTTAAACATCGAGTATGGGTAGCACTATGAGATGATAGTCGAGCGATCATGGCAGAATAGTATCTGAGAGCTCGGTAAGAGAGTGTTTTGTATGAATCCATGCTCAAGGTTGGTATAACTATCCAATGAATCAGTTAAATTCAGGTTCAACCAACATCAAACTATATCTCTTAGATGATAAGGCAAGTGGGCAAGCCACCATAAGACGAGGCCACAAATTACAAAGGGAGGTAGCAGGAAGTGCCACTGCCATTGTGTCTTTAGTCAAGAGGGATAAGCACCGATCCCTATCACATGGCTCTGTACCAACCCCGACTTGCAGAAGTACTGAGTTTACTTGGTACCATTCCCCGACTTAGAGAAGTATTGAGCTAGGCTCTCCTATATCAACATATGCAACGAGCTTCCATCTTTTTCGAGATATTTTTGGTAACGTATATCCTTAAATAGCAGCTGCCAAGGATAAAAATGGATCCTTTGCCTAATCTTATACTTTACTTTGTATGCTTTGAATCCATATCAATTTGAGACTTTGTAGCCGTTAAATTAACAAAATAGTGTTCAAAACCATCAAGGAGGACGTAGGCCGAACAATGTCAAACCATCGTAAACTTCTGGATCTTGCTTTGTTGCATTTATGTTGCTATAATTCCTATTTCTGTATTAACCGTTTCCGATAAAGATGCATTGAGAAAGGAGTACTGATGCATCTATTGAGACTAGTGTTGTAATGAATCCCAATTTCGACAAATTTAGAATAATAAATTGAGCTAAATTTTGAATAAAATCGTTTCAAAATATGAATTCATGATTTGAATAAATTATAAGCAATGGTTTCAATAAAATTTAAACCAAATTGATTATAACATTTCAATTTTAAGATACCAAAATAATGAAATATAAAAAATATTTTTACAAAATTTACATGTATATTTTCACTATATAGATAAGTGTATTTTTATTAAAAAAGCAAATTTGAATTTTGAAATAGTTTTATGTTGTCGTTAAAAAACAGCCGCGTATGTTATGGAAATTGATTTTTGATGCTAAAATAAACTTTTTAAATTTGAACTTGTGTTGCATGTGTTAATGTAACAACCCTGAATTTTTGACAATAATCAATTTAGTTATTTAATTAGATTCAAAAAATGGAACGGATTTGGATGATATTGAGATGGTGGACCCTCGAATCTTCTCTCGCATCTTTGTTGGACCTGCCAGTGCTTTGGATACTGGTAATTTGCGACCCATCGCCAGTTTGGTTGTTTGCATCATTCGACAAAACATCATTCCCAAGACATGAAGCCTCGAACAGATCTACCCTTCGGAGCGTCGAGACACTTATGTTATTATTAGTGGTGTGACTGTCGACTTGGCGCATGCATTGATGCTCTACATCTCCGAGCCTTTAGAGTGTACCCCAAGGACCTACATTCCATATATTCTTCTTGTCACCCATGTCTTTCGACACTTTCTGGTGAATCTTCACGGGGAACCGACGATCAAGAAGACCCTAGCTGCCATTGATTGTGCCTCTCTTAAGAGAGAGGCATCCAGCTACCCCCCGCTCTCATCCCAGTTCCTACTCCAGTTCCTGCACTTCCCGCTCTAGTCTAGTAGCAGCCAGCCAGCCGCAACAGGCCAGGAGAGCCCTGAGCTTGCTGCCCTCTGTTAACTCAAGGTAGAGCTCCACGAGGTTCGCAGGGAGCAGCGTCGAAAGATGCACGAGTTGGTTGTATTTCTTCCTTACTACATTCCTAGCGTAGGCATGAAAATGGATTGAGTTCCATCCGTGGTGCTCGACCTTCTTGTAGCTTGTAGGCAATATCTACTATGTCTTGTATCATATGTATCTTTTCCTTTCTAGCAATTTATCTTTGTATTTGTAGCAATTGCGTTTGTAACTGATAGTGTTGTTGTACCTATAAATCACATGATGATGTAATTGGATTTCATGCATGTTTGTCTTTCTCACTCCGTTCTATTTGAATTATAAATGAAATCTCATTTTCTTATCTAACTATCAATTGTTTTAGGGTTGGAAAGTACAGAATTCTACAGTGGACAAATTGTATCGAAAGACGGATTTTTACATTGTTTCGTCACGAGTACATTTATTATTTATCACCTATTCCCTTCTAAGCTAAAATTTATTTTTGGGTTTTGTGTGTGGTTTCGGTTTTCACATTCTTCAGCGTGACCGACTTCCTTCCATGCCAACATGTGACTTGAATCGTTTAAGTTTCCACAAGATATAATATTGAAACTTCTTGCAAATGCTATTTTGAAAAATATATTATATATATATATCCTTTTTAAAATTTATATATTCTTGATTTACTTTCTTTTAATCCAATTGATATAAAAACATGGATTTAGGTATGGTAGTTTACACATGTTTAAAAATGTTTTTTGTATAAAAACAGATGGTTTAAATGTGATAAAACACATGTTACAGAAATTTTGTTTTTATGGAAAAAAATATGATAAGGAAAGTAGAACGGTATCCATAAAGGGATTTCAAAATTTACATTAGATTTTCTAAAAGCGAAAATTTACTTTTATGGAAATTTCGATTTAATAGTCACATGCAAAGCGCAAGGAAGATTTTGGATATTTTATTGCACATTTTAGTGGCGCAGTAAGGATGACGATGTGAAAAGACATTAAGTATAACAAGGGAAATATTTTCTTAGACGTGGAAATGTTGTTTCCATACTATGTCAACGATGCACGCGAGATATTAATTAAATCATTTTACATTTTAGAGCTAATTTTGTACCTCCTCTACGGTCTATAGTTGGAAATATTCAGAATATTTTGGGTGTTGTTGAGGTAAAATTCTACTGTAAACGGAATTAGAACATTTATAAGTGAAAGAGTGTTGAATTTCTCCGCTTTTATTTCCTTTTTCCAGCTAAGAAGAAATAAAAAAGGAACAATTTAGATGCATTAACACATTGGATGGTAGGGTTTAGAAGAAAAATTGGTTGCTTCACACTTCTATTCGTAGTCGTGTGAGGGTTATGGATAGAAAATGTTTTTAAAATTTTGTATTCATATAGAACAATTAGTATATTTTAGGATGTTTGCATCATGTTTTCAAAAGGGTTTTCAAATTGAAATGCATAAATGTAGGAGGATTCGATTTATAATCATTGTGCATGCATATTTTATAGCAACAACTCATTATGTACACTGTGCTCATGCATACATTAGTTGCAAAAATTTGATGTACACTATTTGGTTGTGTAGTTTAGGATAATTAGGTGCTAGTGCCATGACTATGTCATTCGTAAAATTTCAGGACGAAATTTATTTTAAGGGAGAATGTAACAACACAGGTTGTTTGGCAATAATTAATTTTGTTATTTAATTAGATTTTGAAAATGGAATTTGACTAGGAAACTTGCACCGTTGCGTTTGTAACGGAATTCTGGTCAACTTTCTTTTTTGGAACTTCGTGAACGCAGTCCGTATGAAATAGTTATTGACTAAATACGAAAATGGATGAAAAATAAATAAACATAATATATTTAAATATAGTAATAATTATTTTTCCCTTTCCCCATTGTCAGGTCAACTCAGGCGATCGACCGCTGGATTGACCCCTGGTCGATCCTGACAATAGCCGCCAGGATTTGTTTATATATTATATTAATGGAGAATCATTATTAAATTAAATCTAACTATTTTTGGTCATTTCTATGCCTTTAAATATGGTGCTAAAACCCCACTCTCTTATCCATATTTTCTAGAGGCAACAACGAAGTTCTACCATTTCCAACCCTTTAATTTCTTCTAAAACAAAAATTATAAATATATACAAATATGATAAGCAAGAATTGGAGAGATTAGATTCAAATCAATGAAAAATGTGTGGTTCTTCACTTAGATATTATTTATTTTTTAATTTCCTTCTTCTTCTCCCTATTATTCTTTCAGATCTACAAATCTAAATCTTTGTTTGTTAATCCCTTTGAAATTAATTTATAGATTTGTTGGTTTTGGAAATTTTAGGACTAAAAGCTATGTTAGATTCTAAGATTCTGATTTGAATAGCTTTCAGGTGATTGGGAGAATATATACATTGTTTGTAATAAACATATACAATTTTTTTGTGTCAAATTTGAATTATATGCCTAAAAGTTTATTAGATTTTTTTGTTTTTATCAATCTGAAATATTATGTTGAAAATTTGGACATAGATTAGTAGGCCTTTTCATTTAATAAAATTATATAGCTTATAAATGTTCTTAATTTTTTTTAGATTTTGTGGTCATTTAAACAACTTGGATCTGGAAATCAGTCCCAAAACCATTCTTAGATTATAAGTTTATTCCATATTCATAGAAATTGGGTGTTGTCTTGTAATTGTGCAGTTTTGGTATTTTTTTTGTATTTGATATTATTTGTGGTTACTAGGTTGTCATAGTTTTGTCTTTTTTGTTCTTGTAATAAAAGAAAATATTTGAAATATACAAGGGAAATAAATAATTTAAATAATAAGAGATGTGCAAATTCATGTATTTTGTACGTAGTTTGAAACATTTATCCTGATTAAACGTCGACCTATTTCCTTGTGATTACTAGTTTCCCCCTTTTTAAAATAGTTTGGACAAATTATACAATAATTACAGTAAATAATCCTTTATAAGATTTTGAACCTTAAAACAAGATTAAACACAAAAAAGATTGATTTGGTTGGTAGTTTAGAAAAGAACATAATTAATAAACAATAAATAACTATGTTAACTGCGTTCAAAATATAAATATATATTATCCTTATCCATCCAGATATGCATAAATAGCGCTAATATCATATAATAATAAATGTTTCTTGTTATGTGTTTGATTAGTTTCCATTTTATGGTTATGTATATGGAAATATAACTCGTATTGAATGGAAATAATATTATGACCATTATAGCAATAAATGTAATTGATTTGCTATATTAATAAAAAGGGTAGTAAGTAAGGTAATAACTATTATAACCATGAATGTTTTGGGGAATTAATTCAATAAGATAAATAAGCCTAAATGATTACAATTAAAAATTGGTATTTAGTGATAGAGATTGTAACTCCAACTAGTGAATAATATTTAGAAAACTTGTATATGTGTGTGTGTATAAATATTCACGTAAGAGTTAATTTGTAGTAATATTTGGGAGTTTCTATAATTAGATTGGAATTCAAATGGGACTGACATAAATGACATTTAATAGGACAATGAATGCCTTAGGAAAGTATGACCATTAGTATCATAAATGAAAAATTGTCCAAGTAATAGAAATAAAAGGGGAATTAATTGGAATTGATTGGCGTAATAAATGCTAAGTCCTACAAGGAAGTTAATAATTAAACATCCTAGGATATGAAGTTATAAGTTTTCCTTACTTTATTCTAGTTATCTAGAATTAATATAATATTAGGCTCACATCCCTATTTTGAAACTTAATTAGGCTCACATCCGGTCATAAACTTATTATAAATTAGGTCCCTGTTTTCAAAACTTATAAAATAATAATTAAAAAATATATAAAAAATTCGTAAATTAGTAATAAAATAAATTATGCATTATACAAAAAATTCAGTTCAAAAAACAACAAAAATCATGTCAGAAAGAAGAAAACAGCAAAAAAACAGAAAAAAACTGGAGTTAAATGCATAATATTATGCACCTTTTTGAGTTTATTGCATGCATATGTGCAATTATTACAGTTCTTACAACGCCTAGATTTAACTGCATATTTCAGTTCATTTTTATTTGCATCCAAATGTGCAAATATCTCAGAAAACATGCAAACATGTGTGCAACATTTTTATAGGATAACACGTTAGCTAAAAGTAGGGACCTAATTTATATAAAAAAAATAATTAAAATTAAAACCCGCCCCCTATTTTCTGAGTTCCGCCTTTTTAAAAAAAAAAATGTGCAGTACTTCATAAAAAAAAATTCTAAAATCTAGAAATAATTTCAGGATTCCACGGAAATCAAAAAAAAATAGTTACATGCATTTATGCAATTATTACTGATAATTGCATATATGTATGCAACTTTTCCGTAAGCTGTGTTCGGTTTGGAAATCTGAAAATAAACCTGCACAAATGTGTGCAAGTATTTGAAATATTTGCACACATGTTAGCATGTATTTGCATGAATAAAAATCAACGAGGATGAATGTAGTGAAAAATAAGCACGGATGTATGCAGGAAAATGATATATCTGCATACTATTATGCATTTAACTGCAAATTTCGTTTTTTCCTGTTTTTTTTACTTTTGACGCCTTGTTTGATGGTTTTTTGTTCTGAATTTTTTAGCGTTCACATGTTTTATTTAAATACGAATTTACATGATTTTTTTATATTTTTTTAATATTTTTTTGATGAATTTTCAGAAAATAGGGACCTAATTTACAATGAGTTTATGACCGGGTTTTTTTTATATTTTGAAACTTAATAGGGACCTCTAAAAAATGCAACCATTAATATAATTAGAATTAAGAATTGGGCTTAGAAGGTTAATGGTGCGAGGTCAGTTATGTTATTCGATAGAAGTATGCACTTTCTAATAGTCGAATACATGTATAACTGATTTGAGATAACATTAACCATAGGAAATCGTGACAACAGTTAATTACGTAGCGAGAATTGTTTCCTACAATGAAGTTTATTTCAAGTGTGAGGTATTAAGTGGTTGTAGGACCCGCCTCCAATCGAAAAGATGAAACCATAAAAAGAAAATAATTTGTAAGTGTAAGACTGCTTCGAGATAGAGGTATCAATTAGTTAGATCCACCCTTAAATGGGTATAAAGTGATCGCGTAGCTTGCCTTCTCATAAATAAGAAGTGTTAAATGACAATAGGGTACGAGTTAGGTAATATCCACGTAGGTTTGCTTTCTCTAGGTGGTAAGTGATGGGGGTGAGAGTCCGTCTTGGGATTAGGTATTAAATGACAGTTAAGAAGGTAACATGGTTCTGCCTTTCCTGTAGGAAGTATTAAGTGGTTTGGGGATTATCTAATAAGACCAGCTAGATAGTAACATGGCAGACCACCAGAAGGGTCTTAAATTGTGTCTCGCTCCTACCTAAACCTGGTATTAAGTGGCTAGTTATTGTCTCTCACCTTATGCGGGGTTTTTGGGTACTTGCAAGAATGACTGAAGCCTTAAATTAGTAGAGCTTATTTACTAGTGTCCTTTAACTTATATTAGTGTAGAGTAAACCATCGAGTAAGGTATTAAGTGATTGATAAGTCTGCCTTGGATCTTAAGTGATTAAAAGGATTCACGATTATCTTATATTGATAATGAGGTCTTAAGTGGCTACATAGAAATAATTAACCTCACTATAGTAGAGTGAGTAGTAAGGAGCCCACCTCTTAGTCTTTGGTTATTAACTGAATGGTCGTGTAAAGGCTTCATACCTATGCGTAAAAGTTCTATCTCAATATTGCGATATCGTTATTTTTGGGGTTATTACTTTGGGTATGGTGTTAGGCGTCGGGATGAATCTTTTCAAAGTTAGGTTAGAATTATTAGCCTTCTTAGACATATGTTATAGTTCTGACCGAATAGCATAAACTTGTGTATTATAAATAGTGTTATACATTTTCTACTCACCAGGACTTGTTGTTCTGACCCCCTGGTCATAACAACTCTCGGTTTAGCTCTGGGAAGAAAGGTCTTAGTAGGTGTTTAGTTTGGTTTTTGATTCTCGTTCTCTCATGTTCAATATCCATATGGCGATATGCTTTAAGGTAGCTGCCTTAGTTGGTGTTAGTTATCTTTTTTTGTTTCCACAGTGAATTGGTTTTATTATACTCTGATTATGCTCATACTCATTATTTGCAGGTACCAGATTTGTACTCTCCATACTTGGATGGCTTTGAGTTTTGATTTTTGTCAAAATTCGGGCTCAGAAAAGTGCGAGATGTTACAGTTAAGCTAATCCAAAGAAATTAAATCTATCATTAATAAGAGTATTTCATTTAATTTTTATTGACTGTAATATAATAAGTAGATAGTAGAACAATGTATTATTAATTTTCAGAATATAAATATTTTATATAAAATGGTTCTAGAAAATTTTGTGATTAAAACATCAATGTTTGTTTCATTAAATTTTCATTTCGATCGCCCGATTTTAATAGATTTACATAATTGATTAACGAATAACAAATTTTAAGTTCTCTAAGTCTTATCCTATCTGTATTAATACACTTAGCATAATGATATTTTAACTCGCAAGTTTAGTCCCTCGGTTTTTACCGTAGGGCTGTTTGAAATTTTTTTACAGTGTATATAGTTAATTGGACGCACATGTAACAATGGAAACTAGCTCAACATATAAATTCAGATTTAAAACAAACACATGTTGAATTGCGAAAAAGTGATCCTATTATCTAGAGTTTTTTAGAGTGCATAATTTCAGGTAACGATGTAAATTGAAACGACCTAAACTTCCCCATAAAGGAAAGTATGGATTGAATTGAGAACAAGGTAAATCAGAACACAAACAGAAGAACAATTCATTTCTTGTTACAACAATTACAACAAAGTACAATAATATCATAGAGTATAAATGAATAATATACATTTGATAAATATTAGAGATTTATAATTACAATGCAGCGGAAAAATAATACAAAACATAACTGAAAGAAGTACACGGATACAGAGCTTTCTGAATATCGGTTCATCTATAACCCAGGATCCTGTGAATATAATATCTACAAAACCAAAACTACTAGCTACTCACGTGGAAAATATGGGCACCCAGAGTTTAGGTTAAAACAATAAACTCCAGGTCATTCATGGGACTGGTGTGAGAATTCAAAACAGTTATTAAACTTGATTTTAAAGTTAGGTAAATCACGGGAGGGTTTACTCCACATGAACCTTAGTTTAAAATAAAACAACGCAATGCTTTTTGGAAAAATAAAGCTATAATAAGACTCAAGTCCCATCACATAACGAATGCAGTCGAGGATAGAGTTTTCCTTTATAATAGCCAAATATTCTTGATACGTGAAATTTCATCTTTTATTATTACTATAAGTGAAGAAATCAACTTCAAATATTAATGTATGAATCATAGGCGGCGTAGGTACCATTATATTACGTCACCATAAATATTTACAACTAAAACCGAATATCACGTATTGGAAATTGGGTTACCATCTATGAACCGAGTCAAGGGATTATCCCCACCAATTTCGAGCTCAGGATCCTTCGCAATGAACCCCTTGGATCTACATGGTCGGTCATCCGTCGATGATTAGTTACACAATAAACTATATGTTAGCCAGTTATATCGAACCTCTAAAATGGGTCAGTTATATCGAACCTCTAAAATGGGTTAGTAATGTCGACCACTATATAGCCACTAGGGACTCAAATCATATCCGAGGTACCTCGCTTTCCAATGAATAATAAGGGACTTCCATATAAGTAAACAGTCTGGGCTCCATACCATGACGTTACTTGTAGCTAGAACTAACATATATCCATTTCCATACAGTCACTATCCCGTTTTTGGTTCATACCGGGGTGTGAGGCTCGCGGAGTAGCGTTACACAAAGTTATGCCTAAATAAGCTGTGCTTTGTTCATCAACCACAAGGCTCTGCTTTTCAACAAAAGCCACGATCATTTGCATCTTAGCATGCCACATTGTCAGTCCATACCATACCATTGATTTCTGCCAATATATAACCTCTAAGCTCGTACGTCTCAGAGAAGGGTGTTAAGAAAGAGAATAAATTCTCCGTCACTAAACAAATATATATTTAGCAGAGATCAACGAATACAATATAAAGGAATACAACATCAAACATAACATCCATTTATAAGTCCATTCTGGGTCTGAACGAAACCGAAGGAACCTTATTCGTCGTCCCATATGTCCAATACAAGAGAGAGGCCCTCGCATATCCGGTCAATCTCCAAGTACGTTTGGACGATCACCACTTATTACCTTTTCTTGGGTGTACCGCCCAATCAAGACATCAGTAATCATCCAAACGATGTGAATAACTTCGGTCTTCAACCACCGTCTTCATCTTTTACTCTTGATCGTCATATTAATTATTTAGAATGGGTTAAACCCAGTCTTTCTGAATAATTCGCATATTTTATAATCAATAATAAAGTGCTATAAAAACACATCATACGACTCATTCCAATTTAGAATATTCTTTTATCATAATGTCCACATTTTTAGGGAAAGGTTCCCATTAATTTTATCAAAGATAAATTCTTTTAAATTTATTCTTTGATCATCCTAAAATTAACAAGATACATTAAAACACCAATTTAGTTTTAATCTCCAAATCATTACTTAATGATTATTCAAATTTATGAAATTAATCTTATCTTTAAATGGTTTAAAGAACCAATGTCATTAGAAAAACAGTTCACGACAAACCCAAAATCATCATCCATTAAATATTGAATCTTCACAGAAATCACATCAATATATAATCGATATAAATTTTTGTATCAGACTAATAATATAAATGGAATAACAGCAAGGCGTTTTAAATTCCATGTATACTAACAGTCTTCTTTCACAGAAGCTCATCTCGATTATTACCAAATCGATATCCATTCAATTCCAATTTAATATATTAAACAGGAAAACTTTACTTTGGAAAAATTTCCATTTAAATCCTAATAAAAGATTTATAAATTCCATATAAATCTAAATAAAGGATTTATAAATTCCATTTATATCTTAATAAATGATTTATAAATCCCATATAATATTTTCACTGTTAATTGGGATTAAAGGAAAAATGTCGTTTAAAACATAGTTCACGATAAACCCACAATCAACTTTCATTTCAATTCAAATTAAACATTAATTAATCAGTAAACTTCTCTAAATATTAATTAAAAGATTTATTCTTTTCACATGGGGTTTTAAGAACAGTGTTATTGAAGACATCATTCACGAAAAACCCGAAATCCAATTCTTTTTATTTAATTCCAACTAAATGTTAATTAATTGGAAATTTTCATTCGATAAAAATATATTTTTATCTTCTCAAATATGGAATTTTTCATTCAAAATCTTTCCAAATGGTTAATTATGATTTTACACAATTTATCCATATTTTAATAATTTTATTATGGCCCGTACAACCGGTTTCCAATAACGGCCACCGAACTGCATCATAGCGACCTTTTTCAAATTTGATTTGGACATATTTCCAAATCCAACCATTAGATTTCAGACTTCTTATATTCACTGGAAAACTCTTTTCGATACGAACCCAACGGTTCCGATTTTAGGAGAATCCGATGGTTGAATCTCCCGTTACGCCAATTTGAAGTTAATGGTCGAAATTCGTGAATGGTCGCTACGCGGCACGTTCTATTCAGGCCATTTAAATATATATAATATATGTATATTAAAAATATATCGTCGATTTCCATTTAAATTGTCTTTATAAAATATTTATAATTTCATTTCAAAATGATTTCAACTTCATTTTCAATTTTAAATAAAAATTGAATATTCTATATCTTTATCATATTAAAATGAAAATATTTTCAAAATATTATATTTTGAAATCTGTGATAGCCCGTAACTTCCCCAGTAAGGAAAGCCTGGATTACCTTGAGAACATGAGAAAATAGAACGCAAACAGAAGAACATTTCATTGTTATTACAACAATTCCATTAGATACAAGAATATACAGAGTATAAATGAATAAATTACATTAGATAAATATCAGAGATTACAATAAAATACATAGCAGTGGAAAAACAATATAAAACACAACTGAAAGTAATGCACGGATACAGAGCTTTCCGAGCATCGTTCCAGCTGTAAATCAGGATCCTGTGAATATAAATCTGCAAAACCAAAACTACTAGCTGCCCGTGTCGAAAATAGGGGCACCCAGAGTTTAGGTTAAAACAATAAACTCCAGGTCATTCATGTGACTGGTGTGAGAACTAAAACAGTTATTTAAAACTTTACTTTAAAAGAGAGTAATTCAAGGGACCACGCCATATAACACGGAATGGGTTTCCTCCCAAGAATACCAGTGCATAGAATAAACAGCGCAATGCTTTTTCGAAAAATGAAGCTATTATAAGACCCAGGTCCCATCACACAATGCAACGCAAGCCGGAGGATAGGGTTTTCCCTTATAATAGCCAAACATGCTTGGTACGTTTTAAACAAATCATTTGATACTATTATAAGTGTATAGTGTCAAAACAATTTCAATCATAAATATCAATCATAGACGGCATGAGTACCATATATCATGTCGCCATACTAGTTCTACAATTAAAACCGCAATATCACGTATTGGAGATTGGATTTCCGTCATGAGTCGAGGCAAGGGGCAAGCTCCTCTCCGATTCGAGACACTCTAGAAAATGTCCCAGGACTACACACTCTGGGCAGCCACTTGGATCTTCAGGGTCGGTCCACACTTACGTTAGTGGATTAGTGTTCCTGAACACACGTTTCCCGGTCCTTACAGACCTAAAATCGAGGCGCCTCATCTAAAAACCACTTAGGTGAAAAGTATATAAATGTCAGGGCTGGTAAGTCACTGACACCACCATAGCTAGAAAGAAACGTCGTGCTCGCCCCGCAGTCCTTATCCCGTTTTTAACTCATACCGAGGTATGAGGCTCGCGAATTCACGTTATACACAAAGCTATGCCACAAAGGTCGTGCTTTGATCATCAACCACAAGACTTTGCTTTTCAACTGAAGCCTTGATCAATTGCCACTTAGGCGTGCCACACAGGCAATTCATGCCATGCGACTTATGTCCATCGATATACAACCTCTGAGCTCCTACGTCTCAGAGAAGGGGGTTAACCAAGAGAATAAATTCTCCGCCGCTAAACAGATGTATATTTAATAGAGATCGGTCCGCACAGAATAAAATCCAATGTCAGACACACAGTCCATTTACAAGTTCGTTTTGGGTCTGAACGAAACAGGAGGCACTTTTCTCGCATATCCATCGGTCTCCAAGTACGTCTGTACGATCACCAACTGATTCTCTCCTCTTGGGTGTACAGCCCAATCAAGATCATCAGTAATCACCCAAACGATGTGAAGACTTCCGGTCTTCAACCACCGTCTTCATCTTCGACTTATCGTCGAATCGGTTATTCAGAATGGGTATAAACCCGGCCTTTCCGAACAACCCGCGTATATAATAAACAAATGTTACACAAACACAACATACGCCTCATTCCAATTCAGCAGTCACTAACCGTAAATTAGCAAGAGAACAATTCCCCAAATATTAACCCCGAAGGCCGAAACCAACATCAGACCAATACCCAGGAAACCATTCTTCTTTACTAACCTACAGCTAGTTTCTAAATTTCACATTCTTAGGGAAAGGTTCCCATTAATTTTATCAAAGATAAATTCTTTTAAATTTATTCTTTAATCTTCCTTTGGATATCATTTCAAACCAAATTTTGGTTTTCCAAACTAGTCAAGATTAGCGAACCGCACCGAAGTAATTATTTATTTTATTTCCCAATCCCAAACTATTCATCCCACGAAGCAAAACTGGTAATACTCCATATCTAACACCATGGTGTTATCGGTAAAATTAATTACCATTTCAAGTTCAAATCTAATTAAAGATTTAGCTATCGCTTTGGAGCAAAACTGGTGATACTCCATTCTCGCTCACTTTCCAAATTTGATAATTTAAATTATCAATTCACATTTCAATCTAATTACAGATTCATTAAAACTCCTTTTACTGGGTCAAAGAACTAATGTCATTTAAAACACTGTTCACGATAAACCCACAGATCAATTCTATTTAAAACCCATTTCAAACCCAATTTATTTATATAAAAATAAATGGGTTTTAATTTCAGTTCAAAACTAGTTCATTTCGATAAAAATCTACTTTTATCTTTTCAAATATGGAGTTTTTCATCCCAATTTTTCCCAAATCATTTCTTATGATTTTACACAAATTATTACTATTTTTAATAATTTTATCAAGGCCCGTACAGTCGATTTCCATCAACGGCCATCGAACTGCACTTACAACGACCTTTTCCAAATTTGATTTGGACGTATCTCCAAATCCAACCGTTAGATTTCAAATTTCTAATATTCGTTAGAAAGCTCTTTTCGATACGAACCCAATGGTTCCAGTTTTAGGAGAATCAGACGGTTGGATCTCCTGTAATGTCCGTTCAAAGTCAATGGTCGAAATTTACGAACTGCCGCGGCGCGGCGCGTTCTATTCAGGCCATTATATAATATATATATATATATATATTCAGTTGATTTCCCTTTTTAAACGAATTTTACAAATCGTTTCAAATTTGTTTCAAAAACAATTTCAGCATTCATTTCAAATTCAAATCAAAATTGAATTTTCCCTTATAAATTCTTTTTATATTCATTTCTATTTGATTTCAATTCAAATCGATTTCAATTCTATTTCAAATTCGTTTTCTATTCAATTCAATTCAAATTCGTTTTCTATTTGAATCAATTCAAATTCGTTTTATATTCAATTCAATTATAAAAAAGAATATAATCGATATAAATATTGTTCGCGTCAAAATAGCGCATCTCTAATCAACACGGCTTTATATATTTCAATAGTTCCGTTATTCTATTCAACAAATGAATATTTATCCTATTCAATACATGAATCTATATTTTTGTCAACACATGACTAATCTCAATGAATGAGTACTGTCCACGTGTGACTATTTTATTTATTTAATATATTTTATAAAAATTATGGTATCTATCGTTTGATTTCAAATCAGACTCCAACCGTAAATTAGTAAGAGAACGATTCCCTGAATATTAACCCCGAAGGCCGAAACCAACATCAGATCAATATCCAGGAGACCACTCATCTTATCTATTTTCCAATTAGTTTCTAATTTTATATATGATAAAGATGTAAATTTTATTGTTAAAATATTTTGTTCAACACATGACTAATCTCAACGGGTGAGTACGGTTATCACATGAACCTTTATTTTATAATGATAAAGATGTAAATTTTATTGTTAAAATATTTCGTTCAACACAGGACTAATCTCAACTAGTGAGTACGGTCAACATATGAACCATTATTTTATAATATTCTTTATTTTTCAAATTGGAATGAGGCCCAATCAATTACCATATAACATTAATTATATGGATTCCATACAACACATGTATATAATAGCAACGATAAATAATCAACCATCATCCAAAGTGCACTACACTGTATAAGCATCAAATATAGATATCTAACGCTTATAACAGCCTGTCAATCAATCGATCGACATACAACTAATTATTGGGATTAGTGTATGTCATATATTATCCCAATACCCGTGTGGGGTTTCAAATCAACAAACAAATATTTTTATTTGTGCAGTTGGGCGATGTGTAAAATTTTTCGTCCCAATCAATGTCCTTCAAATAGGTGTAAATAAACAAACCGTCCGGTTTGTAAATGAATATTTATTTATTCACATTCACATTAAAAATTATATTTTTAACGACCAAATTACTTTATTCAACCTATGAATATTCTATTCGGTTCATTTATTAAATAAAATGATATCTTTATTTTTCTAACTTATTTTAGAAAATTTCGGCGGCATAACGGCACGATACTAGAAACGGGAGAAGGCATAGCCTTAACCCCGGTCTAATAATGGCCCACGCCATGCACATATCAATCAAATCCATTCCATTTCACCAAACAATTCAAATTCAAATCAAATGATCTAACCAACTACACAACCAAACAAATAAGTCCATGGTCTGTGGACGATGGTGTCGGGTGCTACTAAACACCGTCTACATCCTAGTATATATATTTAACTAGATAAGTAAATTTAGAGTGAGAAGTTCTCACCCAAGCTATACCAAACGCCTCGACACTTCTACTGTAGAAAATCTTCATCGCGCTTGTCCTTCGTCACTTTCGTCCCCCCGTATCCACTATATATATAATAAAAATCAGATTTTTATTTCGCTACATAAATAAAAATTATATTTTTATATTCCCTGTTATATAAAAATTCTATTTTCAATCCGCTTCTCATACAAAAACCGAATTTTTATCTCGCTACAACATATATAAAAATCGTATCTTTATTATCTCTATCTTATAAAAATCATATTTTTATAATCTCCACCGTGTAAAAATCATATTTTTATTATTGCCACTATATAAAAATCATATTTTTATTATCGCCACTATATAAAAATCATATTTTTATTATCGCCACTATATAAAAATCATATTGTTAACCTTTCAGTAATATAAAAATCACAACTTTTATTTTGCAAAATCATTCCTTTTGTTTATATAAAAATCACAACTTTTGTTTTGCAAAATCATTCCTTTTACACAACAAAAATCTAAACTTCTTCTTATAAAAATCATGTTCTTTTCTAGACATAAAAATCAAATCCTCACTATATTCAAAATCAAATTTTTAATATATTCAAAATCGAATCTTTACCATATTCAAGATCAAATATTTATATTATTAAAATATAAACTTTCCTAACATAAAAATATAAACTTTCTTATTATATAAAAATCTAACTTTTGAATAATTAAAAATCTAATCTTTGATGATTAAAAATCCTAACTTTGATGATTAAAAATCCTAACTTTGGTGAATTAAAAAAAAGAAATAAAATTCATTTCTATCATACATAAAATTCAGTTTTACTATAATAATAAATAAATAAAAAATAAATAAAATCAGTTTTATTCCAAGAAATAAATAAAACAGTGAAAGGAAATAAAACTCACATTTTTAATAGGAGGAGGGGGAGTTTTCACGTCGGGTGATGTCTTCGAGGAGGGGGGGTGTCAGGATCGGAGGTGGCGACGTCGGGGTCGAGGAGAGGGCGGTGGTTGTGGGGCACGACATCGGTGGTCCAGGGTTTCGATTAGGGGGAAGCTAGGGTCCCAGGGGCGCGGTTTTACGATTGAGCGGAGACAAATGGGATGGAGGAGAGGAGAAGGAGGCGCGTGGAGCGGGACGAGGCTGGCGGCCTATCGTCGGAGGCGCGACGAGGTCCTGGGGGAGGGGGGCGCGATTCTCTTTTGTTTTTTTTTATTTTTTTTATTTTTTATATTTCTGAAACCAAAGGGTAAAGGATTGGGAGGGAGTTGACTGAGTAGAAGAAAAGGATGTGGGGAGTTTTATATAATTTATATATATTATTTTAATTCAATAAAGTAACTTTTATTTTTGACCTCTAAACGAGACCCACCGCCTGTGGTCCATAGCTAATTACCCTCATTCCGAACACAATGGGATATGTATCATAAGTTGATTTGATCGTTTCGATCAGTTTTCGTCAAAATCAAAATATAACTCTATATATTGAATTTGAACGCACATTTCAATTTACCGGGGCTACATACTAACTCGAAAAATTCCAGAAAAATATTTTCTAGCTTCGTATCGACGATACGGTCCTAACAAAACTAGTTTCGTCGAATTCTGATACCGTTTGAAAAATGGCCATTTTCCAGTCGATTAATCAACTGAAACTGGTCAAACGCGTTTTCCTTTGCCACGCTCACATATTGAATCGAAAATTGAAATCTAGCAATAACTTGACATCACGGAACCAACAAAAGTGGTTTCGTCGAAATCCAAGGTCGTTGCAAAATTCCCATTTTTAAGGGCCTGAATTCCATAGCGACTATTCAGAATTTTCAACTGGACATATCTTTTGATCCACGCTATGAAATTTTGATTTTTCGGATTCGTTGGAAAGATATTCTAAAATAGATTCAATTATTTTTGGTTTCACTCAAATCCGGTTTATTTTGCACCCGGTACATTCATTTGAAGTTTGAAATCGAATTATCGAACTACCGTGCCATTTTCAATTCCTTTTATAATTATATATAATTATTTATATTCTATCGACGATCTATATAACTATATACATTCTAATCTATTCAAAATAAATTTCTCGTCGATATTGTTTAAAATAATTCATTTTAAATATTTAAAATTCGCTAAAATTGCCAAAAATAAAAATTTTAAACGGGCTCGAATTTCCGGGTTGTTACATTATCATTTCCTTTCGATATTCATTATAAAATGAATAAAATCTATCAATAAACCCGTTCAGGTTAAAATGACGTTTGCTACTTAACTCGACTTCATTGAACATCAAATCATAATCTTATTCTTCATTGAACATTATTTTAATACATATATATATAATTCGTTCAGTGTTACCAAAACCATTTATTTCGTTACATGTAAAAAGAATATTTTTTATGAACAAATATATTTCATTATATGTTCATTTTATACACTTCATATTCACATTAGAAAAAGAAAATTTTAATGAACAAATATATATTTCACTACATGTATATTTTTATAGATTCCTATTCACATTAAAAAGAATATTTTTAATGAACAAATATATATTTCATTACATGTACATTTTTATAGATTTCTATTCACATTAAAAAGAATATTTTTAATGAATAGATATATATTTCATTACATGTACATTTTTATAGATTCGTACTCGTTTTAAAAAGAATATTTTTAATGAAAAAATATATATTTCATTACATGTACATTTTCATAGATTCCTATTCACATTAAAAAGAATATTTTTAATGAACAAATATATATTTCATTACATGTACATTTTTATAGATTCCTACTCACATTAAAAAGAATATTGTTAATGAACAAATATATTTTTCATTACATGTGCATTTTTATAGATTCCGATTCACATTTAAAAGAATATTTTTAATGAACAAATATATATTTCATTAAATGTACATTTTTATAATTCATATGTACAATGAAAATGTAATTTTTATTGTTCAAAAATTCTATTCAATACATGAATATTTTATTCACTTCATTAACATGTTAAAAATAATATTTTTTATCTAACAAAAATGTATTTTAACATATGCTTCTTTTATTCTTTATACATACAATAAAAATGTGATTTTTATTGTTAAAAGATTTTATTTTAAAATATTCTTTATTTTTAAAGATTCTTTATTTTAAAATATTCTATATTTTAAAATGTGCTTTATTTTGAAATGCTCTTTATTCTAAAATGTCCCTTTATATAAAATGACTTTTTAATTCTAAAATGTCTTTTTTATTCTAAAATGTGTATTTAATTCTAAAATGTTTTTTTTTAATTTATTTATTTCTAAATCGGAATACGACTTAATCAATTACCATATAATCTCGGTTATATGGAATTCATACATCGCATGTATGCAGAAATAATGATAAGTAATTAATGAACAGTCCATTCACAGCCAAAGTGAAATTTACAACAGTGTGAGCATTAAAATAAATAAATAACGCTCATTAGAGCCTGTCAATCCATTGATTGACATATGACTAAATATTGGGAATAGTTTATGTCAAATATCATCCCAACACCCATTTGGGGGTTTCAAACAACAACAGTGAATTTAAATAAATTATTGATTAACAGATTTAACCAATTCTAATTCAGATTGAATTATTTTTAAACTTAACCAATTTTCATTATTTTAGATTATAAATAAATATTTATAATTTAATTTCACTATCATATTAATATTAACATTATTTTTATGCGTTAAACATTTGAACAACATAAACAACACGCAATATAGTCAATTTAAATCGTTCATGGTTTGTGGACGAGGAAGGTGATCTAACAGGCATCGTATACAGTTCTAAAGATTTAACTGATAAAAATCTACATTGGCAATTCTATATATTTTCCAGTTATGGAAATAAATAAATAACTTTGCAGAATTTTTAGTGAGGAGTTCTCACCTTTGGTTTCCACTCTGTCAGCCTTAGCGGACGATGGTTTGGATTCCATTTGGGCTCTAGTGGGTTCCATTGCAATATTTTCACGTAGTTTATGTTAAAAATCACATTTTTAAATAATAATGTTTATAAATAAAAATCACATTTTTTAATGCTATATGGATATTAAAAATCATATTTTTAACATCATGCTATATTTATTAAAAATCTTATTTTAATTATCGTTTTATCAATATAAAAATCATAATTTTCACTATAGCTATTTTATTTGAAAATAACACATGTTTAGAACTATGCTATTATATTTTTAAACAAAGTCATTTATAATAAAAATCCTATTTTTATAAATTCCATTACATTATAAAAATGACATTTTTGCTCGATATTTATAATTATAAAACATTTTCTAATTTTATTCTAAAACATTTGCTAATTTTATTTTAAAACCTTTGCTAATTTTATTTTAAAACATTTGATAATTTTATTTCGAAAACATTTGCTAATTTCATTTCGAAAACATTTGCTATTTTATTTTGAAAACATTTGCTATTTTTGTTTTAAACATTAGTATTTTTATTTTAAAACATTTTCTATTTTATTTTAAAACGTTTGCTATTATTGTTTTGAAAACATTTGCTATTTTCGTTTTGAAAACATTTGCTATTTTATTTTAAAACCAAAGTTGTATTTTTATTCTCTAAATCCAAAGTTGTATTTTATTTTCTAAATCAAAGTTGTATTTCATTTTCTAAATCCAAAGTTGTATTTTATTTTCTAAATCAAAGTTGTATTTTATTTTCTAAATCAAAGTTGTATTTTTATTTTCTAAATCAAAGTTGTATTTTTATTTTCTAAATCAAAGTTGTATTTTATTTTCTAAATCAAAGTTGTATTTTCATTTTCTAACTCTTTCATAAAACAAAAGTCACCTTCTTCTTCACTGTTTTTTTGAAATCTACAGACCCGAAACAAAACCCAATGCTCAATCTGAACTTCATCGCCGCTTCTCCAAACTCTAACATCGAACTCGGATCAGCACTGCCGCCACGCCAACACGGCGTCTCCCTCCTCCATCAATCGTTCCACACTCGATCCCCCCAATTACTGTAGAAACCTACACAACCGAAGTGCCTTTGAGCACCAAATTCTGGCGAACCACAAAACAAATTCCAATCTCTACAGTTGAGTAGCTAGAGCTCATCTAGATCTAAGATTTTCCCGTTGAAATTGTTTGAAGTGATTGCGTGGATTAGAAAAAAAATTAGGGGAAAAGAATCGAACGAAATTGGCCGTTAATGAAAATGAACAGCGACTTGTTTTATTAGGGCTAGGGTTTTCAAGTTTCCCTGGGGGGTATGTATATAATAAATATTTTATTATTTTTAATTCCTCTATTTTCAAAAATACATGTTTACTAATACGAACTCCAAATTAAACCCAACGAGTGTCGCCCCTAGCTAAATACCCCCATTTCGGACATAGTGGGATATTTTTCGTAAGCCAACTCAATTGTTTCAATCAGTTTTCGTCAAAATTAAAATATAATTCAATGTATATTTAATTTAAACGTACATTTTAATTTACCTGGGCCACATACCGACTCCAAAAATTTCCAAAAAATAAATCTAGCTATGTTTTGATGATACGGTCCTAACAGAATTAACTTCGTCAAATTTGGAGACCGTTTGAAAAATGGTCAATTTCTGGTCGATCCAATTCAAATTTAAATTACCAAACACATTTAAATTTACTGCGCTCACACATTAATTCCAAAAATTATGAAATTTGAAACCTAGCAATAATTTGACATTCCGGATCCAAAAAAAGTGGTCTCGTCGAAAACGAAGGTCATTTCTAAAATGGCTATATATTATATTAAAATATATATAAATTCCATAGCGACTATTCTGAATTTTAAATTGGGCATAACTTTCAATTCCCGTTATGAAATCTGGATTTTTCATATACATTAAAAAGATATGATTAAATAGATTCAAATATTTCTTGTTTTACCAAAATCCGATTTATTTTAAATCCTGTACATTCATTTGAAATTTGAAATCACAAATTACCGCGCCATTTTAAACTCCTTTTATAATTAAATAAAAAAATTTGTTGTTATTACTTAAAATAAATTATTTTAAATATTAAAATCCATTAAAATTGCTAAAATAAAAATTTTAAATTGGTTCAGAATTTCCGGGTTGTTACAATCCCCCCAACTTAAAGTCTTTTCGTCCTCGAAAAGGAACGGAGCTGAAAGTTGTTTAACTAATCAACTCAACTTTCAATTCTAATCAATTTTCAATTCAATTAAATATTAAATTCGATTTGGCTAAATTTATCATTCTTTTATATATTGGTTTTATTAATTATCATTCCAACATTTTAATAGTTAAATTAATTATCAAACTTCACAACCAGCAATCAATTAGGTGATTAACCTTCTAAATATATATAACTTTTATATATAGTCAAAAATCATATTTTTAGTGTAAATCAAACCAATAGACTCTATCTATATTTTGGTTCTCACATCAGTCAATGGAAATATATACCACTTTTGAAACTTGAACACAAATGCTGATGATGGAGCTCCATTATCAGAATCATCTTCGGGCGACTAGAGTGTGATTCTATATCTATCCAGTATACTAGAGACTTCGAATATCCGTTCATTACGTGAATATTCAAAATCTTCATATACTCGATTGTCCAAAATAAAATAAAATAAAATAATACACTCAAATACGTATTTTAAGATAAAATTTTCAAAACTAAATTTGTTTTCATTTTTATTTTAAAGAAAATAATACTCTTCGCACTCGTTTTAGGACACTACTGATCCCATCTCTAACGAGTCATTTTTATTTGATATTACTAATCCAATCTCCGATGAATTCTTTCATTCGGTTCTAATGTATCTTGTTCTTGAGCTATGTAAACCAAAGCTTTGATACCAAAATGAAACGACCCAAACTTCCCCGTAAAGGAAAGTACGGATTGAATTGAGAACAAGGTAAATTAGAACAAAAACAGAAGAACATTTCATTGCTTTTTACAATAATTACATCAGAGTACAAGAATATCACAGAGTATAAATGAACAATATACATTTGATAAATATCAAAGATTTATAATTACAATGCAGCCGAAAAAAATACAAAAAACAACTGAAAGAAATACACGGATACAGAGCTTTCCGAATATCGCTTCAGTTGTAACCCCGGATCCTGTGAATATAATATCAGCAAAACCAAAACTACTAGATGCTCATGTGGAAAATATAGGCACCTACGGTTTAGGTTAAAACAATAAACTCCAGGTCAATCACGGTAATGGGGTGACAATTCAAAATAGTTATTAAACTTTGTTTTAAAGTTAGTAAATCACGGGAGGGTTTACTCACCATGAACCTTAGTTTAAAATAAAACAACGCAATGCTTTTTGAAAAAATGAAGCTATTATAAGACTCAGGTCCTATCACACAATGAACGCAATCGAGGATAGAGTTTTCCCTTATAATAGCCAAATATGCTTGATACGCGAAATTCATCTTTTATTATTACTATAAATGAAGAAATCAACTTCGAACATAAATGTATCAATCATATGCGGCGTAGGTACCATTATATTACATCGCCATATATATTTACAACTAAAACCGAATATCGCGTATTGGAAATTGGGTTTCCATCTATGAACCGAGGCAAGGGATTATCCCCACCGATTTCGAGACGCACTAGCAAGTGCCTTAGGATCCCCCGCAATAAACTATATGTTAGCCGGTTCTATCGAATCTCTAAAATGGGTCAGTAATATCGACCACTATAGAGCCACTATGGACCCAAATCATATCCGGGGTACCCCTCTTTCCAACAAATAGTAAGGGACTTCCACATAAGTAAACAGTCTGGGCTCCATACCATGACGTTACTTATAGCTAGAACTAACATATGTCCATTTCCATGTAGATACTATCCCGTTTTTGGTTAATACCGAGTCGTGAGCTCGCGAAGTAACGTTACACAATGTTATGCCTAAATAAGTTGTGCTTTGATCATCAACCACAAGGCTTTGCTTTTCAACAAAAGCCTCAATCATTTGCATGTTAGCAAGCCACATTGTCAGTCCATACCATACCATTGGTTTCTGCCAATATATAACCTCTAAGCTCGTACGTCTCAGAGAAGGGTGTTAAGCAAGAGAATAAATTCTCCGCCACCAAACGGATATATATTTAGCATAAATCAACGAATACATCATAAAGGAATACAACGTCAGACATACCATCCATTTATAAGTCTGTTCTGGGTCTGAATGAAACCGGAGGCACCTTATTCCTCGTCCCATATGTCTAATACAGGAGAAAGGCCCTCGCATATTCGGTCGATCTCCAAGTACCTTTGGATGATCACCATTTATTACCTTGTCTTGGGTGTACAACCCAATCAAGACATCAGTAATCATCCAAACGATGTGAAGAACTCCGGTCTTCAACCACTTCTTCGTCTTTGACTCTTGATTGTCGTATTAATTATTCAGAATAGGTTAAACTCGGTCTTTCCGAATAATTCACGTATTTTATAATCAAAAATAAAGTGCTATAAAAACACGTCCTACGCCTCATTCCGATTCAGAATATTCTTTCATCAAAATATTCACATTTTTAGGGAAACGTTCCCATTAATTTTATCAAAGATAAATTATTTTAAATTTATTCTTTAATCTTCCTGAAATTAACACTACAACAAAATGACCCTATTACAATGGTGGAACACCGTTGTAATATACATTTTACAACGGTGGGCAAACCGTCGTGTATTAAGAAGTTGTAATAGACTCATATCTTTTACAACATTTTTACACTGTTGCAACACCGTTGTAATATGTATATTTTACAACTTTTTTCCACCGTTGTAGTAATACATATTACAACATTTTTGCACTGTTGTAGTAGTAATTCCTGCAACAATTAATTATAACAATACGATTTTTGTTTCGTTATACATTACATTTCATATAAAAATAAATATTTATATTGAATAAAATGATACTACACTGATCTGAAATAATCAATTAAATATTGTATTTCAATATTTGAATTAGTACAACTTTCCGATCCACTATCGTACAACTCACTTTTACATAATACAGTCATAACAATACATACATTCCTCACTACAAACTGATCACTCAATGCACTCAGTTACATACGCACTTTCGTATAAATATATATACACATTGACATACACCGAGTCTTTATGCTCCAGCATCCCCAATCTAAGCTTAAACTGTCACCGAATGTTTCTGCGTATGATTTTTCTCCCACTGCAATTATTGCGTACGAAATGTCTTCTTTGTTTTTCTTGATGAAGTGCATGTCTGGGCTTTCATTGTAGACTACTTTGGTAGATGGAGAAACTGTGGATTTAATTGCATCAATAATTCTTGTTCCTGCATAATATATATTCAAACTCAAAATTTAATTGCATCAACAACCATCATACCTCCTCATGCATATTCCCATTTCACTATAATCTGATTCCCATCACCGTCAATTTCTATTGGATATCAATGTGATCCCTTTCACGTCCAACTTAATGACCTGCAATCCTTCATAGGCTGGAACAAAAAAACAAATTAAATGGTTTTAGAAAAAACAGTCAATATTTTTTTTTAATAGGAATCAACTTAAATTTTATTCGTTTACAGTTTCTCATGTACACTAATTGTTATTTTAAGTAGTGTGGTTTCTGCAAGACCAGTTCTAGTTCAGATGTCTTCTTTTTCTAACCACTTCTCCAAAACCAAAGAACTGTCTTATGTTGTTGGTTAGTTCTAAAGCCTAGCACAAATAATATGGATACAGAGAACACATGCAGGTTGAACACTCCTAACATACTAAATCTGATGAGTTTGAACCAAATCCCCAATCTAGACTACAGACCTACAACAAAAATAGACCAGGACGACCTCGACGTCCACAAAATTATCGCAAGTCAACTAATTTTATCACCAATCCAGAAAATTAAACCCACAAAATTACTGAAATATTTCTCACTAATCAAAGTCGCTATCGATGCCAAGTACACCAGGACGACCTCGACATCCACCCAATCACCAGAACAACATCCGAACAACGCCAAGTTAGCTGAAATCGGTCTCGATAGGCGATTAAGGAGGATGAGAAGCTCGGCAAGGCGGCGATAAGGGAGACGCAGATGAAACTGCAGAGCGAACTGAATCAAAGCATGGACAGCTAGGAGGAAGGAGAAAAGCACGATAAGGAGGCGGAAGTGAGCAGAGGACGTATATGATTGGAAAAGAGATGGCGGCGCTGAAACCCTAGTTCCCATTAAAACGTATTTGCTGAGCGTGAGTTAATTATGACTTTGTCAGCGCAAGACCATACCAGTCCACTAATTTTAGGGTTAATTTTTTTAAGATCCCGCTTAAATGAAATCATTTCCGCTGCTTCTCGTTTTTGGCGGGTTGGTGCTAAATTTTTGTGACGTGGCCAAAGTTCACCGAAAATTCTGAAAGACAATAGTTAGAAATTAGATTTCAGTACATACTGAAGCGGGCTTGAGAGGCACCCCCCCTAGGGGGGTTGCCACCCCCCCTGGACCCCCCCTCCGTAGGGGATCATATTCGACAAAAGGTTTTGGTAAAACTTTCAACATTATCAATTATAAATTAAGAGTATTTGGTATTATTTAGTATTATATTTTAATTACTGATTATTTTTATTATTTAACATTAATTTTCAACTTTGGTTAATATTTATTTTCAAACAATTTTTTTTTAATTATTAGTTACTATTATTAATTACTTATCATTATCATTATCTAATAGTAATTACTATTGTTGTTGTTAATTATTTAATAATTTTATTTATATTGTAATTTAATTATAGTTACTTATGTATTATTCATGATTAGCATTAATTAGTATATTTTAATTATTAATTATTTAATAGTAATTATGTAATATTAACGATATTTTTTAATTATTCTTCTTAATTGCTAAGTATTAATAGTAATTATTAGTTATTAATTATAAATAATCAATATAAATGTAATTGTTTAATAATAATTGACTATTAATAGTAATTATTACTTATTAACTATTAATTATTTAATAATAATTGACAAATATAATTTATTCCTAAGTTAATTATTAATTATTATTATTAAGTATCAATATAATTAGTTATTAAATATAGATATTATAAACATGAAGTTTGCACTAGGCATCTCAATTACAACGAATAAAATGAAAAGTTGTGATCTATATGTTTATTACAACAGTGCGTTTTGCAAGGTTGTAAAAAAGGATCTATTACAACGGTGCCTTTGCACCGTTGTAAAATTAAAGTTGTAATATGATAATATATATGTTCTTTACAACAGTGATTATTGCACCGTTGTAAAAAAGAATCTATTACAACGGTGCTTAATGCACCTTTGTAAATTAAAGTTGTGATATGGTAATATATATATGTTCTTTACAACAGTGATTATTTTACCGTTGTAAAAAACATTTATTACAACAGTGTGTTTTCCACCGTTGTAAAAAAGGATCTATTACAACGGTGCTTTATGCACCGTTGTAAAATTAAAGTTGTAATATGGTGTTTTTGTTGTAGTGTAATAAGATACATTAAAACACCATTTTGGTTTTAATCTCCAAAAATCATTACTTAATGATTATTCAATTTTAAGAAATTAATCTTATCTTTAACTGGGTTAAAAGACCAATGTCATTAAAAACACAGTTCACGACAAACCCAAAATCATCTTCCATTAAATATGGAATCTTCACAGAAATCTGTTCAATATATAATTGGTATAAATTTCTGTATCAGACTAATAATACAAAAGGAATAACGGAAAGGCCTTTTAAATTCCATACAAAGTAACAGTCTTCATTCACAGAAGCTCATCTCGATTATTACCAAATCGAATTCCATTCAATTCCAATTTAATATATTAAATTGGAAAACTTTACTTTGGAAAATTTCCATTTAGATCCTAATGTAAGATTTATAAATTCCATACAAATCTCAATAAAAGATTTATAAATTCCATTTAAATCTTAATAAAAGAATTATAAGTCCCATATTATATTTTCATTGTTAATTGGGATTAAAGGACAAATGTTCTCTAAAACATAATTCACGATAAACCTGCAATCCACTTTCATTTCAATTCTATTTAAACATTAATTAATTATTAAATTTCTTTAAATCTTCATTGAAAGATTTATTCTTTTCACGTGGGTTTTTAAGAATAGTGTTCTTGAAGATACCATTCACGACAAACTCGAAATCCAGTTCTTTTTATTTAATTCCAATTAAATATTAATTAACTGGAAAATTTCATTAATTCTTAATTTAAAGATTTATTCTAAGTTAATAACTAGTTCATTTCGATAAAAATATATTTTTATCTTATCAAATATGTAATTTTTCATCCAAAATCTTCCGAAATGATTAATTATGATTTTACATAATTTATCCATATTTTTAATAATTTTATTAAGGCCCGTACAGTAGATTTCAAATAACGGCCACCGAGCTGCATCATAGCGACCTTTTTCAAATTTGATTTGGACATAATTCCAAATCCAACCATTAGGTTTCAAACTTCTTATATTCATTTGAAAGATCTTATTGATATGAACCCAACGGTTCCAGTTTTAGGAGAATCCGATGGTCGGATCTCCCTTTACGCCGGTTTGAAGTTAATGGTCAAAATTTGCGAACGGTCGCTGCGCGGCGCGTTCTATTTAGGCCATTTAAATATATATAATATATATGTGTATATATTAAATATATACCATCGATTTCAATTTAAATTGTCTTTATAAAATATTTATAATTTCATTTCAAAACGATTCCAACTTCATTTTCAATTTTAAATAAAAATTGAATACTCTGTATCTTTATCATATTAAAATGAAAATATTTTCAGAATATTATATTTTGAAATCACTTCCTTTTGATATTCGTTATAAAATGAATAAAATCGATCGATAAACCCGTTCGGTTTAAAAATGGCGTATGCTACTTAATCGGCTTCATATTTTTATATTTTTGCATCCATTCAAAATTGAACATCAGATCATAATCTTATTCTTCATTGAACATTATTTTAACTTATATATATATATATATATATATATATATATAATTCATTCGGTAATTCCAAAACAATTTATTTCATTACATGTAAAAAGAATATTTTTACTGAACAAAAATATATTTCATTATATGTTCATTTTATATGCTTCATATTCACATTAAAAAAAAGAATATTTAAATGAACAAATATATATTTCACTGCATGTACATTTTTGTAGATTCCTATCCACATTATAAAGAATATTTTTAATGAACAAATATAAATTTCATTACATGTACATTTTTACAGATTCCTATTCACATTAAAAGGAATATTTTTAATGAACAAATATATTTTTCATTACATGTACATTTTTATAAATTCCTATTCACTTTAAAAAGAATATTTTCAATGAACAAATATATATTTCATTACATGTACATTTTTATAATTCATATGTACAATAAAAATGTAATTTTTATTGTTCAAAAATTTTATTCAAAGCATGAATATTTTATTCACTTCATTAACATGTTAAAAATAATATTTTTGTCTAACAAAAATGTATTTTAACATATGCTTCTTTTATTCTTTATACATACTATAAAAATGTGATTTTTATTATTAAAACATTTTATTTTAAAATATTCTTTATTTTTAAAGATTCTTTATTTTAAAATATTCTTTATTTTAAAATGTGCTTTATTCTGAAATGATCTTTATTCTAAAATGTCTCCTTATCTAAAATTTTTTTTAATTCTAAAATGTCTTTTTAAAAAAACATTATTTATTTCTAAATCGGAATGCGACTCATTCAATTTCCACATACTTTCAGTTTTATAGATTTCGTACATCGCATGTAAGCAACAATAATGATAAGTAATCAACAAACAGTCCATTCACAACCAGAGTGAAATTTACAACTATGTAAGCATTAAAATAAATAAATAAATAAATAACGCTCATCACAGCCTGTCAATCCATCGATTGACATATGACTAAATATTGGGAATAGTGTATGTCAAATATCATCCCAACACCCATGTGGGGGTTTCAAACAACAACAGTGAATTTAAATAAATTATTGATTAACAGATTTAACCAATTCCAATTCAGATTGAATTATTTTTAAACTTAACCAATTTTCACTATTTTAGATTATAAATAAATAATTATAATTTAATTTCACTATCATATTAATATTAACATTATTTTTATGCGTTAAACATTTCAACAACATAAACAACATGCAATATAGTCAATTTAAATCATTCATGGTTTGTGGACGAGGAAGGTGATCTAACAGGCATCGCATACAGTTCTAAAGATTTAACTGATAAAAATCTACACTGGCAATTCTAATTTAGATTGAATTATTTTTAAACTTAACCAATTTTCACTATTTTAAATTATAAATATTTATATTCTAATTTCAATCTCATATTAAAATTAACATAATTTTTATGTGTTAAACATTTCAACAGCACAAACAACACGCAATATAGTCAATTTAAATCGTTCATGGTTTGTGGATGAGGAAGGTGATCTAACAAACATCGTATACACTTTATAATGATTTAACTGATAAAAAACTACACTGGAAATTCTATATATTTTTCAGTTATCAAAATAAATAAATAACTGTGTAGAATTTTCAATGAGGAATTCTCACCTTTGGTTTCCACTCCGTCAGCCTTAGGGACGATAGTTTGGATTCCGTTTTGGCACCAGTCGGTTCCAATGCAATGTGTTTCACATAGTTTATGTTAAAAATCACATTTTTAACTAACAATCTTTATAAATAAAAATCACATTTTTATTATGCTATATAGATATTAAAAATCATATTTTTTAACAACATGCTATATTTATTAAAAATCTTATTTTTATTATCGTTTTATCAATATAAAAATCATATTTTTCACTATAGCTATTTTATTTGAAAATAACACTTGTTTAAAACTATGCTATTATATTTTTAAACAAAGTCATTTATAATAAAAATCCTATTTTTATAAACACCATTACATTATAAAAATCACATTTTTACTTGATGTTTATATTTATAAAACATTTGCTAATTTTATTCTAAAACATTAGCTAATTTTATTTTAAAACATTTACTAATTTTATTTTAAAACACTTGCTAATTTTATTTTGAAAACAATTGCTAATTTTATTTTGAAAACATTTGCTATTTTATTTTGAAAACATTTGCTATTTTTGTTTTAAAACATTTACTATTTTTGTTTTAAAACATTTGTTATTTTATTTTAAAACATTTGCTATTTTTGTTTTGAAAACATTTGTTTTTTTGTTTTGAAAACATTTGCTATTTTATTTTAAAACCAAAGTTGTATTTTTATTTTCTAAATCCAAAGTTGTGTTTTATTTTCTAAATCAAAGTTGTATTTTATTTTCTAAATCGAAGTTGTATTTTATTTTCAAAATCCAAAGTTGTATTTTATTTTCTAAATCAAAGTTGTATTTTATTTTCTAAATCAAAGTTGTATTTTTATTTTCTAAATCAAACTTGTATTTTATTTTCTAAATCATAGTTGTATTTTTATTTTTTAACTATTTCATAAAACAAAAGTCACCTTCTTCTTTACTGTTTTTTTTAAATCTACAGACCCGAAACAAAACCCAACGCTCAATCTAAACTTCGTCGCCGCTCCTCCAAACCCCAACGCCGGATCCGGATCGGCACCGCCCCCACGCCATGCCAACACGGCGTCTCCCTCCTCCAGCAACTGTTCCATACTCGAACCCCCCAATTGATGTAGAAACCCACACAACCGAAGTTCTTTTGAGCACCAAATTCTGGCGAACCACAAAACAAATTCCAATCTCTACCGTTGAGAAGCTAGAACTCATCTAGATCTAAGATTTTCCCATTGAAATTGTTTAAAGTGATTGCATGGATTAGAAGAAAATTAGGGGAAAAGAATTGAACAAAATTGGCCATTGATGAAAATGAACGGCGGCTTGTTTTATTGGGGCTAGGGTTTTCACGTTTCCCAAGAGAGGTACATATATTATAAATATTTTATTATTTTTAATTCTTTATTTTCAAAAATACATGTTTACTAATACGAACTCCAAATTAAACCAACGAGTGTCGCCCTAGCTAAATACCCCCACTTCGGACATAATGGGATATGTTTCGTAAGCCAATTTGATTGTTTCGATCAGTTTTCGACAAAATTAAAATATAAATCAATGTATATTTAATTTAAACGTACATTTTAATTTACCGAGGCCACATACTAACTCCAAAAATTGCCTAAAAATAAATCTAGCTATGTTTTAACGACACGGTCCTAACAAAATTAATTTCATTGAATTTGGAGATTGTTTGAAAAATGGTCAATTTCTGGTCGATCCAATTTAAATTACCAAACACATTTAAATTTACTGCACTCATATATTAATTCCAAAAATTATGAAATTTGAAACCTAGCAATAATTTGACATTCTGAATCCAGCAAAAGTGGTCTCTTCGAAAACGGAGGTCATTTGTACAATGGCTATTATATATTATATCAATATATATATATATATATATATAAATTCCATAGCGACTATTCTGAATTTTAAACTGGACATAACTTTCAATTCCCATTATGAAATCTGGATTTTTCACATTCGTTAAAAAGATATGATTAAATAGATTCAAATATTTCTTATTTTTCCAAAATCCAATTTATTTTAAATCCTGTACATTCATTTGAAATTTGAAATCGAATTTTCAAACTACCACGCCATTTTAAACTCCTTTTACAATTAAATAAAAAAATTGGTTGTTATTATTTAAAATAAATTATTTTAAATATTAAAATCCATTAAAATTGGTAAAATAAATTTTTTAAATTGGTTCAGAATTTCCGGGTTGTTACATAAATGCATTTGAAATAATATATATGTTCACTCTCTTCCTTTTTCCTTTTTCCCTTTATTTCTAAATCTACTCTTTCCCTCCTAGAACTTTCTTCTTATTGCTTCTCTCCTCTTCTTTTTAGACTAAAACTTCAGCATCCTATTATTAAAAAATTCAAAACTTCTCAAACCCATCCATCCTCTCTGAGTCACAGCCCCCGCCTCCTTCCCCACCGCCCAAGCCTCATCACACCATGACATCGCCGCTTCAGTTCACCCATATTTGACTTCTTGCATCCACTATCCCTAACCAACCGATGGCCTGTCAACAAGCCCGACCCTCCTTAGATCGTCGCTTCGCCACTAACCTGTTCGAGCATCCCAACGTCGACTTTACCTAATCCACCTATGCGCCTATAAACTGGCCTGAGATCTTCCTCCCAACCTGAGATACATCTTCATGCCACCCATAGTTTGAACATCCTTCCCTCTAACTAGACACACGCAACCACATGATACCCGTAGCCAACGTACACTTGACCTAAGTGTGCCACCCATACTGTGATACCCTACACCACTTAGTATACTGTGACCATGTCATGCCAAAAAATGTGGGGGTTTCAAAGTATTGTAAAACTATATATAGACTAAAATTCATAAGACATAGAATAAAACATTTTATAGTGGCAACAAAATAATTAATACTTTCTGAAAAGCATTGTTTCATAAATCATGTCAGTACATCAAAGTCTTAAAATAACATTTAATATCAGAGTCATAATACTTATATTAATGCATCCCTCTCTCTCAAGTCCAAATAAAAAGAGTTGACTAAAATATAAATAAGGACACATAAGAATGAAGGGTCCAAGATTTTCCCCGAGTATGTCAAGATATCAGCTATTTTTCCTGTATGCCTATGGGGAAAGAAGAGAAAGAAGAATTAATTAGACATAAAAGTATAGTGTATAAAAAGCGACAACTAAAAGTAGAATATCTAAGGTATAGTGAACTTAAGAACAATACTAAGTGTTATAAGTCTGTGATTCACTTAAAATAGTTACATAGGTTGATTTCATAGGATGATTACTTAGTTAATTGTTCAACCTAATTGTTTGCACTAAAGCTCTTACTGTAGACATACCAAAAGGAATTATTCTTACTACTACCCTGATCGGCCTCTATTGTCTACCATTAATCTAACATGGTAGTCGATCCCCATACACTAAATCCAAAACATCTTGGATGTGATAGCATGACAATCGATTCCCTATACACCAAAACGAGACCTACTAAGACATGAATTAGACCATATATATAATTATGATATCAAAACCTCCCTCCAAATCATCATCTCAGATTCATTCAAATGGACATCTATGTAATGTTTGGAACAACAATGGCTTAGATACATTAATTCAATGTCGCACGCTCTATCATCACCAGTATGCATTGGCCCGAGATCCTTTTTCTATTAGCAACTTATTGACCCCAATTAGCATGCAAGTATAATCTACTACCGATAAGGACCCTTAGTTCAAATATTTACCCTGACTGGAGATTGGCAGTAGATACGATCTCTCCCAAATAATAATCTGGTTGCGCAATCATCTCATTCCTTGTGATTGAGTCGTATCTAGTAGCCACTTATTTACTCAAATCGGTATGCCTGTCTGATTACTACTGGTATGGCCTTCACTATAAAGTTTATTATTATGATATTCTACTCTTTTTATATCTTTTCTATTTCCTGATAGCCCCTAATTTATAGTGAATCAATATCGTAATAAGTTTTTACTTTATCTTTTTTATCTAATTATAATGTATGTTCTAATTTTCCTAGAAGTCTTAAAACTTGTTTCTTTACTTCGGTTAATATTCTTCTTTTGATTTACATTACATGTATTTTTAATCTTTTATAATAATTTCGTATTCTCTAATTTTGTGAAATCTTTCTCTTTTTCTTGTTATTTTCACGAAATCTAAATCGATTTAAAACTATTTTAAATCTAAACACATAGAAATATAATTTCTTAATGGATGTAAAATAAATGAAATTTACTGTGAGTTAACTATACTTAATTGCCAAACTCTAGTTTAACATGCTTAATTGAAAAATTACCAATTATTTGTTTTAAACTATAAAACTTTAAATTAATTTATCTATAAAATTCAAAGGCTTGCTCTTTTCTATCCATTTTCATTTATTACAGACATATATGTTGTACATGTTTTAGGCCTTTCCAGAAGATCTATGTTTTTCTTTTTGATCTATATTACGTGTAAAACCCTCTATTTCCTATTTATTTTCAAAAAAATTAAGGGATAATTTTTTTTAAAAAATTTGAACATTTACAGAACTATTCGATACTTTAAATGTAAAAATAAATGTAAATAACTATAAATAGATTGTAAACTATAAAAGTAGACTGAAAATAACTTATGTTATATTGAAAATAACTGGAAAAACTAAAACTCTAAACAAAGACAATTTTAGCTCCTAATTTTTTAATTTCTATTACTAAAATTGTAACTTCCCAATTATATGAATTCTATGATGATGTTCTATAGTTTTTTTGATCTCTTTCAATAGAAATTCTAAATAGTATTTTATTTATTATTTTCTAAGTGATATTTTACTTATGTTCTCCTTCCTCAAAGAAAATATTTAATTTTAGGTCCCATCTCTAAAATTTAAGAGGTAATTAAAAGGAAAAAGAAAGAAGAATATGTGGAATGAAGTGGCTAGACACGGGCCCTATTTATTGGTGTAGTAAGCTATCTTGGGTCGTAGGATCACCTTCAATAAATTTGGAATTGACATGTCATAGGTAGACTTCTAACACTAGGTCTCGGACCTTGAATCTGAATGGTTCATGTTTACAACCTTTTATCTATCTTTCTTACTACGTTCCTAGTTAGGAAACACGCTAGTTATAAGGTTACCTAGGCATTTTTGCCCAAAACAGGTCGACCCAACTAAGGTGAGTAGTTGACCCAACTATTTTTTTCTTTTTGAAACTATAATTCTGCTTCTGGTCTTTTCTTTATAACTTCTTTGTTTTAAATCGGATTTGGACAAGTTACATATTAAAAGTTTGAAAAAAGGGGCCACAAACATAATGGAAAAAATTTCATATCCAAATTTGGACATCTATAAAAGTTTGCTTTTAAATATCTATCTTTATTTATAATTAAGTACTTCTTATTAAAATCATTTTTAAGTATTAATCTTATTATTAAAATATTATGGTTTTACACATTCACCGCAACTTTGACTAGTTCCAGATTCACTTTTCTCTCCACTAATTGATCTAACATGGATAACCATATGTGTCTAAAATATTCTGCTTGAACTTTACATAGAAATATTATATTTCAAATACTATTATTCAGTTGATGAGAATGTTGCTATTGATGTAGCTCTAGTGAATAAACATTATTAGTTTTATAAAAAGTTTGTAGACCTAGAACTTGAAATGACACCCAACATAGAGGAGAAATACAATTTGTATGTCAATATATTATTGGGACGTACTCAAATTTTTGTTGGATTACTTAAGCAAGTCGATTGTGTAATGAAACTATTTGATGAGTTAGATAAGCTGTACAAAAATGTTGCTCTACATTATGTATGTGGTCTGGTGTTGCTTGAGAAACTAGGAATGATTGATTTATTTATGCTCGTATCCAAGTCAATGTATTTGGCGTGTTTGTGTACATCTACATGTATTTTCAATTTCATTGCACGTATCCATTTATATCATTGACGTCAGTTTGCACTTCATGTTGTTCTTTACCCATATACGAAGGTGAGTGCAATAGCCCATGATTTATATTTTTGTGCGTATTATATTATTGAATTCACGACATATATATATTGGTATGCAAGTTTATTGATTTAATTAATTATTTAAATTAACATTTTCAACATTTTTTCTTGTTGACAACTGATATTGAAATTTAATTGAATTAGATGCTTGTTGATAGATTATCGGCATACCTAATAGTTATTTTGAAGTAAAAAAATAATATGTTAAATCTGAATTGGATTAATTAAGATATTATTGTCATATTGACCATAGTTGAAAGATTGAATTTAAATTGAATATATTAAAATTCAATATGGAGTTATAATAGACTAAATTACATGGATTTCAGATTTACTAATTTAAATTTATGTTTGATACTGAAGTTTAATATTATCGGTAATTGAACATACTGATATTAAATTATTGTGCCATATGTTAACTTGTATCTTGATTGTTTGCGTGAAGCAATTAATTATTATGATGGTTGATATTGTGTCAAATTTTTTGTATTATATTCATGTCATTGTACTGTTGATCATCGTTTGATGATTATATACCATGATCGGACCTGAATGCCCAAAATAGGTTGAAATGAATTATTCCTATTACATTGTAGGTAAGATCAAATGTTATACACTCATGTAATTAAAATTTTATACAAACTATATAAAACAAATTATTTAGAATAAATCTAATATTAATATTTGAATTTGTTTAATGAATTTTTTTATACTTTGAAATTTTAAACTTGATTTTGCGAAAATTAGGCTTAAAACTTGCTTTAAATTGAATCAAACTTTAAACTCATTTTAAAATAATTTTGGACTACATTTGAATAACTTAAACTAGGTTTGAATTAATTTAATATGTTTTGTGTTTGCTTTGAGTAAGATTCGAATTATTTAAATTGAAATGAATTTTAAATTATTTTCATCAAAAACAAAAAACGCAGGCTTGAATAATCTAAAATATTTTGAATTACTTCAAAATTTGAGTAAAATTACTTTGAAATTAGATTTGGACTATGAATAAGCTTTAAACTAGGAAAATGTTGTAAATTGTTTTAAATATATTTGGAATACAAATGTGCTTAATTTGAAATTTACGTAGTTAAAATTGATTTAAAATGAAGTTTGAATTTACTACAAATGTGAACTTTAGGTGGTTCCAACCAATATTGAATTTTAAAGCAATTTTAAAATAGTTTCCGATGATTATGGAAAATAAACGACATTATGATTATGTAATTCTTAGGAATGACTTCTAAATGTTTGCATCTTTAGATAATAAATGATTTTATATGTTACCACAGATACGGTTATACAAAATTTGGGATGGATATTTGATTCAAGGTTCATTTAGAACCTAAGATGTACTTCGATTTATTTATTATTTTGATACGTTGTAACTCATTCGCGTTGTTATCAGGAGAAATCTCCCAATCTGATTTCATATCTCTTGAAATGCTGCTTTGCAATATTCGAATTTTAAAAATCATACTTTCAAACTATAAGTTTTAAAATACTGAACATATATATGGTATTATATTAAAAATTGAATATATTATTATTTTAGGGCTTTGAAATAAAACCACGTAAAGGCCCATTAATTGGAATAACTAACTAATTAGATCTATCCGGTAACGATTTTAAATACTACATCTTTATTTGTTGATTTGGATTTACTTACAAAAGAATATACATCCTAACTCGAGTGTTTTGTCTGTCCATTAAATTGGGAAGAACAGTGTTTTTTCTAATTATTGTAGACATTGGTTACTTGAAGATGAAGATGGAGTTTGAAGCCATGTATACTATTGCTAATATTTTCGCTGCATTATTGATAAGTTTATGCTAAATTTATAACTCTGATATATTGCAAATTCAAACCAAATGTTTAAATTTAAACAGTATTGTGAACAAATTTTTTATTATTATATTTTATCTTTCCACTGTGAGATTCTATGTATTGTTTAGTTCGTTCTCTTCTTACTTTTTGTTCTTTTATTAAACCCGATTTTTAATTTGTCATTTTGAAATGGTTCAATTTAGACATGTGTGTTTTATTGTCAACTTGAATCGTCTCAAAAAGGCCGGTTGTTACACTTAATATCAGAGCTTAGTTCTAGTGAATACCAAAGCACATTGGCATAAACTCATTAGAGATGAGGTCACTAATACCCCAAAATAAGTTGGGTGTGTTATATATATAAGAGGGCACTTGTTATTTTTGTATATAATATTTTTTTAAAGAAAAACATAAATGATTTTAGATGATTTTATTTATATATGATTTATATATGTTTTTAGTTATGAAGAAATGTTTCTTACATAAATGATTAAAAAAATAGGTTACTTTTATAAGAATTCAAGTAAAGGCATAGAATTTAAAGGTCTAAGTTAAGACAAAAATGAAATTATTATGAAGTATGAGGCTTTAAACTCCTAAATATAAATATGATAAAGTGTTTTCAATTCAATTAGATATTTTATTACGTGAGTAAACATGAACCTGAATCTCAAATGTTTTGAAATTATGTCCATAAATAAAAGTTAAATAATTTTGAAACATTTATGATTTTGCTTATATTTGATGGATAATTTAAGCAATACTATTTTGATAAATAGGAGTGAATTTATGATGAATTACTTAATATTATGACTCTTAAGATATATATATATACACACACACAAAAAGTGAGTAATGATAAGTATGTACATGACGAACATAAATAACATTTGAAGAAATAATTCAGCAATGATTTTAATATGGAAAATATATTGTTTGAGTAAATGAAAATACGTTGATAAGGACTATCTTTGTATGATTAAATAAAAACTAAAAATACCAAAAAGAAATTGGAATTTTTCTGAAAAAGAAATATAATAAAATACATAAGTATGTATACCATTTGCTACATGACAATTTGGAAACATAGACATGTATATGTAGTTTCGGGGCGATTCACAACAACCTAAATAAGGATTTTTCACTCAATTCTTAATGGCAAACTGTAACAACCCGAATTTTGGAACTAATTTAAAATTTTTGTTTTCGTAATTTTAATGAATTTAAATATTTAAAATAATTTATTTTAAATAATAACGACTAAAAATTTATTTAAATCGAAGTTAGAACTAATTTTTTTAATTTAATTATAAAAGGAATTAGAAATAGCACGGTAGTTTGAAAATTTGAATTTAAACTTTGACTGAATGTAAGGGATGCAAAATAAATCGGATTTTGGCAAAACCAAGAATATTAGAATCTTTTTAATAATATTGTTCCAACGAATCTGAAAAATTGAAATTTCATAGCGAGAATCAAAAGTTATGCCTAGTTTAAAATTCAGAACAGTTGCTATAGAATTTATATATATATTTTAATATTAAAAATAGCCATTTTACAAACGACCTCCATTTTCGACGAAACCACTTTTGTTGGATCCGGAATGTCAAATTATTGTAGGATTCCAATTTTCATAATTTTTGAAATTAATATGTGAGCGTGACAAAAGAAAACGTGTTTCGTCAATTTTAGTCAAATTTAATCGACTTAAAAATGACCATTTTTCAAACGGTCTCCAAATTCGATAAAATTAGTTTTGTTAGGACCGTATCGTCATAACATAGCTAGATATAATTTTTATGGAATTTTTAGAGTCAGTATGTGGCCCCGGTAAATTAAAATGTACAACCAAATTAAATAAATAAATGATTTATATTTTAAATTAAAGAAAAAAGGGATGGGACGATCGAATGGGCTGACGGGACCTAGTCCATTGTATCCGGAGTGGGGGTATTTGGCTGGGATCTACATTATTTGGAATGAATTTGGAGCCGTTAACGGACCTTTTTGTAAAAACAAGGAATTTGATGATTTAATATTATAAATACTGTACTAAACCAATATCCTAATTCAGAAAATAACCTAGCCACCACTATTCATTTCGATGGACGATTTCATTCGAATTTGACCAGTTAATAACCCTCAATCCCCTCAGTAATTTCAACCACTCATGAAGAGAAATTTGTAATGCTTCTTCTAATCTCCGATTCCATACGGATATGATCAATTTTCATCATCTGTACGAGGAGGAATAGGCACATGAAGCCGCCGACTTCTGTGGAGTTTTCCACCCACCAAGCGCATGAAAGATGGTCCCCACGGCCAGCGATGGCAGCTCCTCCCAAAGCCTTTGACGTAACATTGGTTTATCGGGGTTTAACCCTCCCTGGTAGCGTGCAATTTGAGATAGAAGAGTTTGATGGTGGATTTATTCGGTCCAGGAAAATACACGATGAAGTAGAAGGAGATAACAATGGAAAGGAAACGTAATTAAATAATTAATTATATCAATTTATTTATTTATGTAATTAAGTTTTTTAAAACCCCGTAACTTAATCAAATTTAATCAGAATTTGATGAAACTGGAAGCATTGGAATCTTCTTTCCCAGATCTACGCGATGGAACTGACCAGGACCGAAATGGAGCAGATCAAATTTCAGAAAAAATTCAGATCTGAATTATTCCGAATCAAAACACACTATGAGATTTCTGAATTTTAAAATAAATTAATTATCATCGTGCTTTAGGAATTCTTGCATGTACGTGATTTAATTTAAATTGTTGGATGCTATTTATTGATCTGTTGATTTGTTGGGATAATTTTGTTGTATTAGAATCGATAAAACAAAAAATCGTTTTTATGCTGAATTAGAATTGTCAAATAAAAATAACATTTTGTTAAATAGACTAGTATTAAACATTTTGTTAAATAGATTTGTACTAAAACAATAATATCAATTTGGTTGAATTTGATTATTGCTAACAAAATGAAGTTGTCCCCTTTATTTCATTCTGTTAAAAATAGAATTATTGACAAAGTAGAAAAGTCACTTTTTATTTCATTAGGATTGACAAAGTAGAAATGTCACTTTATTTCATTAGGATTGACAAAGTAGAAATGCCACTTTTTATTTCATTAGAATTGACATGAATAAAAATGTCATTTTTGTTATATTAGTATTTACAAAACAAAATTATCATCGTTGTCAAAAAAATTTAATTGAAACAAAATATTCATTTTTGTCAAATTTGTTTATGTAACAACCCGGAATTTCAGAACCAATTTTAAATTTTAATTTAAGCTATTTTGAGGAATATGTAGTATAAATTGGTTATTTTTAGGAAATAAAAATTTGAGAATAACTTTGAAATTAGTTTTTACAAAACTATTTGATTTAAAACAATGTTGGTTTAAACACTAGAATTAATGATTTATGTTGTAAATTTATAAGATATGGAATTTAACTTGTCTTGTTAAATAATGTATTTCAACAGCTATTTATGAACTTGACTTGTTTGATAATTTACATATGTTGAAATAAAATAGTTGGAACAAAAATATCATTTTTGTTGAAATTAAATAGTTAAAAACAAAAATAACACTTTTGTTAAATAGATTTGTGTTAAAAACAAAAATATCAATTTTGTTAAAATAGAATCGTTAAACATAAATTATTCTTTTTATGTTAAAATGTTTATTAGAATTGTTAAAGATTATAAATGTTTATTTATTTGTAAATATGCTAACGATAAAATTCACATTCTTATCGTATATATGGAAAAGTTTAACAATAAAAAATTCACATTTTATTGTAGGCGCCCCTGATAATTGCATCGTTGTGCCTGGGCTGTGAGGGCTCTCAGCCACATGGATAGTTCAGTGTGCTCATCAACGCCTGACCCGGAGATGTGGATCATCCAAGGCACTTTAGC